>PVIY010004470.1:0-57629 GCA_004026745.1 Myrmecophaga tridactyla | reverse complement strand
TCGCCTCCTAGCTGACTGCAGATGCAATTGGCAACAGATGAGGTTCACGTACCGTTGGCTTATGTCCGCAGCAACAAGACTAGGTATGCTCACCTGGCCAAGTTGACAACTGAATCTAACTAACACAGAAAGATTGCTAGAAAAGTAAGCAAAGTACACAATTAGATGATTTACAAAAGAAGAAATAAAAGTAGCCGATAATCATAGAACAGAATTCTAATTTTTACTAGTAGTGAATGAAATGCAGATTAAAACCAAATTGGCAAATATTAAACCCAGTGATGGTGATGGTGGGAGGAAATGAATACTCTCATATGATGCTTATGGAGTATAAATTGGTCCAATCTTTTAATCTCCTTCGACCCAGTAATTGCACTTGCTACTATTTATCCTAATAGAATAATCATATTTTTATACAAAATTTATAGACAAAAATATTCAGCCAGTGTTAATACAGTAAAAAACTAGAAACAATTTAAATGTTCAACAATAAACAAGTGATTACATAATGATATTATATTTACATACATATTATGTAGTTATTAAAATTACATTTTAATATATTATCATGTCTTAATGATACAAGAAATATTTTAAATGCATGTTAAATGTAAAAAGCAAGATGTCAACTATATATAAGGTATAATATTAGTTTTGAAAGCAAAATGATACATTAAAAAAATCAGGAAAAGGTACAGTGATATCTTAGCATTTGGTTCTAGCTGGTAGTTGGTTTTTGCCTTCTTTCAGTATTTCTAAAATACTCAACAATGCGTTCGCACTCTTTTTATAATCAGAAAAATAAAGAGTATGTAAAAATGGTCCAGAGAAAACGAAGAGAGAAGTTAGTCAGAACAGGGAAGCCATCTTCTGCCTGTTTGGACCAGTAAATAAAAGACGAATTCTCATTGCCTCCCCATGTATATGCGTGTTGTGCTACGGTGCTAGTGCTGGTTGGGGTGGGCTGACAGGAAACCCTGGGGTGTGATGGTTTTCTTATTCATAGATGGAGCTTTGGATGTGGGAGGTATCTTGGGCTTGGTGGAAGTCTATTCAGGCATCAGGCAGATTCCACATTTTCATAATAAGTAAAGATCAGACGGGGCACTACTTTAAATCTAAGGGGGAGATGTAAAATCCTATAGGAAACAGAAACTCCCTATAGGCCACGTAACATTTCAGGCATAAATGACCCCAGGGCAGAAGATTCCACAAGGGTTCCACGCACTAGAGTATCTTTCCAGAAACCTACAACCTGCAGATGGGTCCCTGAGCCAGATAAATCCTGAAAGCTAGAGGGCCCCGCCTCTCCAGAGCATCAACTCATTCCATTCCCCTAGCCCATATTAGTGACAGACCCTTCCAACATGAAAAAGTTAGAATGGCCATGGCCCAAACACCCCTAAAGAGAGCGATGGACAGATCAAAAGTGATGGTGGGGTTATACAGAGAAGATAGGATTTAACAAATGAATATGAATGATGAATCATTAAATTGATATTTCTTTTAGTCTACAGTATCTTAGAGCAGCTAGAAGTAAAAACCTAAAATTGTGGAACTGTAACCCATGTCAAACTCTAAAATCTGTTCTACAACGAATTGTGGTGCTTTGCTTTGAAATTTATTGCTTTTTTGTATTACGTTATTTTTCACAAAAAAAAAAGGGGGGGAAAAAGTCAAATGTGATGATAAAAAAAAATATTTGTTCCTTCTAGCCTCCTATATTCTGGAGTAGCTAGAAGGAAAAAAATACTGAGAGGATCGTATGGTAGCCCATGACAAACTCTGGGATCTGTCTGTTAACTACTTCTTGAAGAGCGCTTTGAAAACTATTGCTTTTTATTTCTTTGCTTTGTATATATGTTATACCATACAATAAAAAAGTTTTTTAAAAAAAGACCCCACAGCAGGGCAGAGAGTTTCCCTCACTCTCAGTTACTTTGATTTACATTTTCATTCTTGAGTTTCTTTTCTCTTCTTTTTAAGTTATTTTCATTATGACATTTTGCTCTTTTAAAGAAAGGAAGATATTCTGCAGAAATAGGGCAGGGAAGACATGGGAAGTTAGTGAATGTAATTATATCAGTTAGAAGGTTAAAAGTTCTGAGAATCTTAAAGCAATTTCAAGAGCATCCATCCTTTGGCTGGAATTTTCTAGAGGTGCCCTTACTTCCCAGGGATAGATAGTGATGTTTTATTGAGCTTCAGGTGGAGCTTGTACTTAAAGCACAAAGTTTTTCTTTTTATGACTTGGCAGAGGATCCTTACCCAAGCCTGGGGCGTTTCCTCCTCCAGACCCCTCTGCCAGAGGCAGGTTCCAAGTCTTTGCTCTGTCTCCTCTAACATCATTTGTTATTTGATACACTAATGTTCCTTCAACTACTAAAGAATATTTATTTTTGTTGGTGATACTTTTTTGCATTTTCTCTATAAGTAAAGAGTGAGACTAAAACTACAGCTTGGATGAAATGCTATAGAAAACAAAAGATCCCACACTTTAAAAATTTTGAACATACGCAAAAGTAAAGAAAATAGACTAATGAGCCCTCAGGTACCCATCACCCAAATTTAGCGATTCTCAGCATTTTGCCAGTCTTACTCCATCTGTCACTTTCATTTTTTATTCCCCCTGGAATAATGCAAAACAAATCCAAGGCATCATGTTTATTTCATTTATAAATACGTTAACATCTTTATGTCAGATAAGATCTTAAAAATATGACCACAATATAATTATTGCCCAACAAAATTAGTAATAACTTCTTAAAGTCATCTAATAATCAGTCCATATTCAGATTTCTTGGAATATCTTTAAAAAACAACAACAACAAGACTTTTAAAACTCTCCTATGAATGGGAAGAAGAAAGAAAGAAAGACAGGCTTGGGGTTTAGGGTAATGGGACAGCTGTCAGGTGGCTGACTGCTCCATTTTACTTGACTCATTTCCATCATGAAGAGGGAGAGGATGAAATAAACTTTTAAATAGGAACCTGAAGCCAGAAAGGTGCTTCTAGGAATTTTTTTTTTCCCTAGAAATTTAAAGCAAATTTTGGCTATGAGGATCTAGAAAATTTTTATCAAAGCTACTACTAATGGGAGCTCATAGAAATCCTCTACAGCCTCAAGGGAGCAACTCACCCTTTTCTTTCCCTTCTAAGCCAAGCTTAAATAGCAATATTTCATATCAAAGCATTTCTTCAAAATTATACAACCCCCCCACATGCTTATTGTAGAAATATTTTTAAATGCACTTAAGCAAGAAAAAGAAAATGAGAATCACCTATAATCCCAGGACCCAGAGACAAACCATTTTAACATATATACAATCCTCTAGACTTTTTTCATATTTATGGAGCTATACATACCCTTTTTTATCCCTTAAACTTTTTATTTTGAAATAGTTTCCAACTTACAGGACAGTAGCAAAAACAACACAAAACTATACAGAGAACACAAATATAATTTCCTTCATCCCAGATACCCAGATCCACCAATTTTGGCATCTTGCCATATTTGCTATATTATTCTCATCTATCTATCAATCATCTATCTTAGTCTATTTATTTATAAGTCAGTTTTATAAACATTTGAAAGTAAGTTTTATGCACCATGCTGTTTGAACACAAAATAATTCCATGTACATTTCCCAAGAATAAGAATATTCTCTTATGTAATCTTGTGTACAGTTATCAAGTTCATGAACTTTAACAGTGATCTAAAATTTTTATATATATTCCATTTTTTCATATTATTATGAAAAGTATAATATGAATATTACATTATACAGTTCAAGCTCATGTATTGCATTTATTTGTCATTACTGCTTTAGTTCTCTTTTTTAAGTTATGGAAACATCAATGCAACATAACCTTTCCCATCTCAGTTACTCCCAAGCATACAAATCACACTCACGATGTTGTACTACCCTCACCATCATCCCTTATCAGAACTTTCCCATCACCCCAAACAGAAATCCTATATCATCGTGCATTTAAGTCCCCAACCACCCGCACCCACTCCCCTCGTAACCTCTACTCTACTTTCTGTCTCTATGCATTTACAAAATGTAGCAATTTCATATAAATAGAATCATACAATATCTGTCTTTTTATATCTTATTAATTAACTTACCATGACATCTTAAAAAATTAGTCATGTAATGGCATGTATCAGAATTCATTCCTTTTTAAGACTGGGTAATATTCCACTGTATGTACATATCACATTTTGATTATCCTTTTGTCTGCTGATGAGTATTTGGGTTGCTTCCGCCCTTTGGCTATTGCGAATAACACTGCTACAAACATTGGTGTACAAATATCTGTCCAGGGCAACTGCCGTGGCTCAGCAGGCAGAGCTCCGACCTGCCGTGCTGGAGGTCTGGAGTTCAATCCCTGGTGCCTCCTGCCCATATGCAAATTAAAAAAAAAAAAAAAAATCTGTCCAGTCCCTGCTTCGATTCTTTTGAGTATATACTTAGAAATGGGATTTGGGGTCAAATGGTAATTCTATACTTAACTTCCCATCGAATTTCCAAACTGTTTTCCACAGTGGCCGCACCATTTTACATTTCCACCCACTGTATATGAGGGTTCCTATTTCACCGCATCTTCACCAGGTCTTATTATTTACTGTTTTTAAAATAATAGCTGTTCTAATGGATTTGAAATGATATCACATTGTGGTTTTGATTTGCATTTCCTGATGGCTAAGGATGTTGTGCATCTTTTCATGTGCTTTTTGGCCATTTATATATCTTTGTAGAAATATGTATTCAAGTATTTTGCCCATTTCTAAAGTGAGTTGTTTGTCTTTTTGTTGTTGAGCTGTAGTATTTCTTTATACAATTTGGATATTAAATGCTTGTCACATGTTTGGTTTCCAAATATTTTTGCCCATTGTGTTGGTTGTCTTTTCAATTTTTGGTATTGTCCTTAGATGCACAAAAGTTTTAAATTTGAATGAAATCTCATTTATTTTTCTCTTGTTGATTGTGTTTTTGATATAAATCTAAGTATCCATCGCCTAATACAAGGTTCTGCAGATTTCTCCCAGTACATATCCTTTTGAAACCTGCTTTTTTCCTACTTAGCTGAAAGAGACTTTTCCCATCAGTCAATTATACTTGTACATTTTTATTTTAAAGAACATCCCTTATAGAGACAAACTGTAATTAATTTAAGCAATCACCTGTTCTTAATAATTTTTTTGTCATTAAACATAACATAGAAAAAAACAGGTACGTGGCCAAATATTTCATACCAAAGTTCATGGATGAGTGAGAATCATGTTTGCCACCACTGTTTTTTTTCCTTCCCACTTGTTCTTATACCTATGAGGTAGCCTCCTTGGCTCTCTTGAAATCTGACTCATCAACAGGCCTAGTCTGAAATACATAATCCTTCACCTCGTTTGAAAGGGCTGTCTTTCTCCTCCAGTGTTTCCTGTGTTTGCTATCGGCATCCTCACAGGCATTTGTGGTCTCCAGTCCTCTCACTTCAGAAGGCCCACTGGTTAATTCTACCTCACAAGTATTGCTGGGGTCCCTTTCCTCCTTACTAGTCTCACAGCTTCTACTCTAGATAAGGCCTTCCTCATTCCCACTCTCACACTACTAAACTCTGCCACCTCTGTTGACAACGGCACTGAGGTTCAGAGAGGTTAAGTAATTTGCCCAAGGTCACACAGTAAGTGGCAGATGTTGGAGTCAAACTCAAGCCTATCTGACTCCAGCATCTATGCTCTTCCTCTTCCTCTGACCTGCCTCTCCTTATAGCAGGGGCTGGCAAACTTTTTTGTAAAGGGCCAGATAGTAAATATTTTAGGCTTCCCAGGCCATAAAATCTCTGTTGCAACTTTGTGTTGTAGCCTGAAAGCAGCCATAGCCAATACATAAATGAATGAGCATGACTGGGTTCCAATACAGCTGTATTTATGGAATCTGAAATTTGAATTTCATATAATTTTCCCATGTCATGAAATATTATTTCTCTTTGTTGTTTTCTCCCCCAACTATCAGCAAATGGAAAAACCATTCTTAGTTCATGGGCGGTACAAAAACAGGCGTTGGATTAGATTTGGCCTGAATGGGACATAGTTTGCAATCGTTTCTTTATATCATTGTTAAATCAGATCACGATTAGATATACATGTGCTTCCTCTTTGTTCCCTCCTGTCATGAACCAATCAGCTCAGGCTCCAGACATGCATACTTAACTGAGAGAAATAAGAGTCCTTTAGTAAATGAGGTTCACTTCCCCCAAAAAGTTTAGTGGCTCCATGGCCTTCCTTGAGCATGCCCTGTGGCGTTTTGCTCCCCAGTCCAAGAAGATTTTCAGTATTCTGTCCGACACTTATGAGAAATGTCGTAGTAAATACGCTTTACCACTGCTTAAATTTTGAGCTGAGATTCCAGCACTGCTTTAAGAATTGATACTCTAACAGCTACAAGGCTAACCCGCCTTGAAATTCGACTGAACGTGACCAGGCTGAGAATTCCCGAGCTGAGGTGACACAACCTGATTACCATGCTCCTGGGAGTGGAAGGAACCAGCTGGGGGGTGAGGGTAGGGGGTACAGAATCGAGTAGGGGAAGGGGTACCTTGTCCTTGGCCTGAGGGTTAGAGGGGCTCATGGCTCAGAGAGGCTTTGAGGCTTAGGCCACTGAGATAATAGGAAGCCTCGGGGCCTGAGATGCTCAGTTTTCATTCAACTATGTGGGAGCTAAAAATGCTTTAAGGCTTTGAAATATAAGTATACTCCTTAGAACCTTGATTCTGGGGAACATGCATTACTAAATTGCAAACCAGCAGCTTGCAAAGGAAATGTCAGAACAAAATTCATTTGGAATACGGATGATCTGTGTATACAAAAAAAAAAATTATAAGTGATTTCTTTTTGTGGTATTTGCTAGGGAATTTGATATTTTTTGTAGTAATTAGAAACAAGCTGGGAGGAATTTTCAAAGTCAGATTAAGAATTAGTGAAATCGACTCTTACAAGATGAAGCTTGCAAGATGAAATACTACTTGAGAAGGTGTTCACCACAGAAACAACACCCTTATTTTTTTTTTTTATTTCTTTTTTTTTTAACATGGGCAGGCACCGGGAACCGAACCCGGGTCCTCTGGCATGGCAGGCAAGCATTCTTGCCTGCTGAGCCACCGTGGCACGCCCCACCCTTATTTTTTTAAATCTCATTTTTTAAAAATACTTTTTGTTGGCATTTATTACACATACAGAAAAGTGAGCACCTTGTAAGCATATAGCTCAATAAATTTTCACAAGCTGAACACACTAGTGGATCGAGAAACAGCACGCTTCCTTATAAATATCAAACACTGGTTTATTTGTAAAAGGGGAATTGTGACCTGGAGGTGGGGGTAGGGAAAGTGTCTTGAAGCTGCATTTGCATAGGAAGCACAGTTTAATTTGGGATGCCTTGGAAACGGCTAATGGGAATTGTGGGGTGCAGCTTTGGTGTCAGGCTCTTTGTGGGTCTTTGTCCCTGCTGCGTAGCTGTATGACTGTAGCAGGATTGTCAACCCCTCCCCCACCATAATCTCCACAAAAAAAACTTGGTGGCTTGTTTACTATTATGTCCTCGGTACTGTGACAGAACCTGCCACACAGGACACCCTAAACAAAATTTTAACTTTTTTTTTTTTTTAATGAATCAAACAATAAAGGAATAATATATAGAAAGCACTTAATACAGTGACTGGTGGATGAAAAATAAATAAATGTCACAGAATGCCCCCATTGACCCAGCAATGCCACATTTGTGAATATATCTCCCAGAAAATCCCCCCACATCAAAAATAACATGTATAAGGCTATTAATGGCACAGTTGTTAATTATGGTGAATGTTGGAACTAACTCAAAAGACTATGCTAACAATGGGGAATGGCTATGCATAATAAATTTTTGACACAACAGAAAGCTCTTTAGCTGAAAGCCTGACAAGTGTGTAGAACGTGTTGAAAATAAAATTTTAAAAACTATATGTTTCGAAGATGTTATATACAAGTGTATGAGAACTGAATAAGAATTTGAAGAGGTAAAGTTTGGAGATGTCTAGATTTTTTTTTTTTTTTCTATTAAGCTGCCTAAGATTTTTTGAGCGTCTTTCCATTTCCCCAGATGGGAAAAGCTCTCTGCTGGGTTCCCCCATCCTGAGCAAGGTCTGCTCTTGCTGGGATGTCTCTGCTAGGCTAAGGAGGGTCACTGATGGAAGTGCTGGCCAGAGAGTTGTTGCTGAGGAGAGTGATGATTTCCTAATCATCTAAATGTGTTCAATTCATGAGGTTAACAATTTTCTTAATGAATGAATTAGCTCCTGCCAGCACAGGCCCTTTGCCAAAAGCTCTCTGAGGAGGGTGACATTTAGATGTAGTGTATGTAATTGACATTGACTGATGGCTGTCATGGGTCTGTAGTTTTGAAGAAACAACTGAGAATCCTATCAGAATTTTGAAGTCAGCCACATCATACAAAGCCCCACTGATTTAAAACCAGCAATAATAACAATTAGCTCATCCCAGGCATAATTTGACCTTAGTTTATTTTATGCCAGAGCATTCTAAACAGGCTTTCTCATAAAACAGAGCATTTCCAAATGTACAAATTATTGTTAAACCTACTAGCACAAATTGCTCGTTACTATGATTTCCACCTGATCTTCATGAGCTCCCCAAGAGGAAGAAAAGGCAAATCTTATTCCAGCTTTGCACAAGAGGACAAACCATTTCAGCAGAGTGTCACAACTGCTCTGTTAGAGGCATTAGGAGGTATTGTAGGAACATAGCTGGGGGCGGGGATGGCATGGGGGGAGTCAAAGAAGATTTAAAAAAAAGTTTTCTTATTGTTAAATATAACATAATCAAAGAAAAGAAAAAAAAGGAATGATTTTCAAAGTGCACTTTAATAAGTAAATACAGAACAGATTTCAGTTTGTTATGGGGTACCATTTCACTATTTCAGATTTTTCCTTTTAGCTGCTCCAAAACATTGGAGACTAGAAGAAACATATTTTTTTTCTTTTTTGTGAAAAATAACATATATGCTAAAAAGCAATACATTTCACAGCACATCACAACACTTAGTTGTAGAATAGGTTTCAACATTTGGTGGGTGTTACAATTCCACCATTTTAGGATTTACTTCTAGCTGTTCTAAGTGTCCTGGAGACTAAAAGAAATACCATTATAATGATTCAACAATAGTACTCATGTGTTAAACACGGTCTGCTCTGTATAACTCCACCATCACCTTTGATCAAAGAAGACTTAAGAAGAGATAGGGGTTGGGAGGGCTGAGTGAAGGGCAGATCTTTCTAGGTGAGGAGAGCAGCCTTGAGTGTGTCTGAAGCAGGGGTAACAGAGTGGGTATTTAGTATGGGGTGAGAGTGAGGTTCAAGTGAAACCAGCAGCTCCTCCTAGACAGCCCACCATTCTCCAGAAGATGAAATGAATTGGGATGCCTCATTTCCTTAACCCTCCGCCTTTCTCCCTTGGCTTATAATGAACAGAAGGGCCTGATGCCCTTGCAACAGGAAGCCTCCCTTCCCTCCTCTGGCTTGCTGTGTGTGCAGGGTGCAGGCCAACTGAAGGCTGTCCTTGCTGTGAAAACAGTAGAAAAAAGGAGAAAGGGGAAGAGAAATCAAATTATCCAGCCTTGAGAGGTTTTGGGGTTGAAGGCTCATTGACTGCGGTCTGATAAAGCCCAGAGAGGAGCAGCTCCAAGGCTTCACTCCGTGGCATCACTCATGTAGCTCTCTGAAGTTTTATTTGCAGTTACTCTTCTGTATTGAGAGATATGTAATTAGGGTACTACTACCAGGTAGACACTTGTGGTATACCACTGAAAACCCACTGTTATTTTTCACCTGGCAGCCCTTTTGGGGAGAATTCCTGCCTTAGGAAAAAATCCGCTGAAATCAAGCCAATCAGCCTTACATGCCGAGGACGTGACCCACAGCAGCTTAGTACTGGGAATGTGTGACACACTTTCTGACGATGTGTCTCATGTCCTTATAGGGTATTGCCCTATCTGGCCTGAGCTCCTCCCCGCCCTGGCCCCGAGGCCCCATATTTGGTGATCTGCTGAAGGTGACGCTTGTCACCAAGGTCTAGCAATTGTCTTCACTGCTTTGGAACAATGCACTGGTTTACATTCTTATATTCCCTATGGCAGGTTTTTTACATAGGTTGGATTGTATGATGTGTGAGTAAACTGTTTAAAACTGAATAGAGAGATTCAAGTGTTGGAGAAAATGAGAAAAGAGATGCACCTATTCACTGTTAGTTGGGGAGCTGAGAGGTGCAGCCCCTTGGAGGGCAGTGTGGTGGTTACACAGCAGGCCAGAGGTGATCCTGCAATCCCATTGCTAGGTATATACCTGGAGGAACTGAGTGTGGGGACACAAATGGACATTTGCACACTGGTGTTTAATGGAGGCAGTGTTCTTGATTTGCAATGGATGAGGGTGGCTTAAGGGTACATCGACTGAGAAATAGAAGGGAAACTGTGGTGTATATACACAATGGACTACTGAGCAGCTGCAAGAAGGAATGAAGTTCTGAGGCATGCAACTACGTGAATAAACCTTGAGGAAAGTATGTTTGAATGAAATGGCAGAAACAAAAAGGCAAATATTATCATGCCTCATTTAAATGAACTAACTATAATATATATATACTCAGAGAATTGAAGTGAATACATGGGTTATGAGGTTGGGGCCTATTGTAAAGTTTCCTAGATTGTAAACTCTTATGGTAGTCACATTTATTCCAGAATTTTTTTTTTTTTTTTTAACATGGGCAGTTACTGGGAATCGAACCTGGGTCTCCGGCATGGCAGGCAAGAACTCAGCCTGCTGAGCCACCATGCCCCACCCTCTATTCCAGAGTTTTAACTGGTTTTCCTAAATTCTGATATGCTGAGTTCTTTGTGTATAACCTTGTCATTCCCTAGAACTTCAGGTATTTATGTGATACCTGACACTCTAGAGCATTGAAGCTATCAAAGTCAGCATTGCTCCATACAGCAATTGCAAAAAAGTTGAAAAAGTGATCAGACTTTGACTAGAGATATAAATGAAGCTGATTTGACTAGGACTAAGGTAAATCAGAATATAGGATAAAGGATGATATGGTCTATATTTTAAAACTTCAACTTCTGTGTGACGCCAAAGGAAGAGATGTTTATTTCATGCAAAATTTATAGTTTTGATAGCACATTATCTAATTTAACTTGTATGGTCAGTTTATTTGAATACCATAATTACATAAAATCTTGAATAGGGAGTGAGATTTTGTTGGTTTCTGTAGGTTAGTGTGATGCCCCAATACATCCCAGAGTAATTTAGGCAGAGAATAAAAAAGTTTTGGCAGGGTGGTGTGATGGTGGCTCAGTGGCAGAATTCTTACCTGCCATGCCGGAGACCCAGGTTTGATTCCTGGTGCCTGCCCATGCAAAAAAAAAAAAAAGTATATTTGCCAAGTCCCCTTGGGGGACTGAGGAGAAAGGAGGAAATATTAAATTTCCCCATCAGGAATTCCTGGTATTCTCGCAAGCAGTGGAGACAACCAATTCAATAGGCTGAGCCCTTGATCATGGGACTCGCCCCTATGAAACTTTTTCCTACAAAGGAGAAGCTAAGCCTACTTATAATTATGCCTAAGAGTCACCCTCAGAGAATCTCTTTTGTTGCCCAGATGTGGCCTCTTTCTCTAAACCAACTTGGCAGGTGAACTGACTGCCTTCCCACTACATAGAACATGACTCCCAGTGGTGTAAATCTCCCTGGCAACATGGGACCTGACTCCCAGGGATGAGCTGGGACCTGGCATCATGGGATTGAGAAAGTCTTCTTGACCAAAAGGGGGAAGAGAGAAATGAGACAAAATAAAGTTTTAGTGGTTGAGAGATTTCAAACAGAGTCGAGAGGTTATCCTGGAGGTTATTCTTACCCATTATATAGATATCCCTTTTTAGTTTATGGTGTATTAGAGTGGCTGGAGGGAAGTACCTGAAACTGTTGCCCTGTATTCCAGTACAGTTTTTTATTCTTAAAGATGACTGTATAACTATATAGCTTTTACAGTGTGATTGTGTATTGTGAAACTCTTGTGCCTGATGCTCCCTTAATCCAGGGTATGGACAGATGTGTAAAAAAATAAGGGCAATAAATAAATAATGTGTGTGGGGGGGTAAGAGATAAAAAAAATTGGGTACATTGCAATACTAATGGTCAATGAGGGGGAGTGGTAAGGAGTATGGGATGCATGTCTTTTTTCTTTTTATTTATTTGTCCGGATTGATGCAAATGTTCTAAAAATGATGATAATGAATATATAGCTATGTGATGATATTGTGAGCCATTGACTGTATACTTTGGATGGAGCTATATGGTATGTGAAGATATTTCAATAAAAATATATTTTTAAAAACCTTTACTCTGAGTTTTGGTGTGAAAGGCCTTTTTTTCATCTGAAGCTGGACTGGCCTTGTGAAATTGTCTGTAGCCTGTCTCCAAGGCTGACCTCATTGTCTGGAACTCTCCGATCTGCTGTGAATGAGAATTTGTTTGTACCTTTTATGAAATTCATATTCTGACAATGTTTATGCAATCCTGTTTAAGAGATGGACACTAAATACAGTTGCCTTCAAACAGATTATTATGTTTAGCCAGTGGCTTAGCAGAATTCCTGATACATAGGCTGTCCAGAAACATTGAAAGACACAAAGAATTTAATCTGTGCAAAACTCTGAGAGTGGTTTCCAAATTTATCACCATCATGCAGATGTGTAAACTGAGGCTCAGAGATCAAGTACGCAAAGTCACACGGTTGTACAAGTAATGGAAACTGATTCTAGATGCCAAAAACCCCAAGGACGGTGACCTTTCCCTTATATCTGTAACCAATGGTCTCATTTCCTAGAAATGTTGATATTCTAGAACTTAGAAAAACCTTAAGGGAAAATCCACAGCAATTTTTTACAGGTCTGGTGATTTCTTTCCCCTATCTCAACATGAATTCTCACATATAAAAGGACTGGGTAGTAAATCAGTCAATTAAGGAAAATACTCATAGTATCCATTGCTCTGCTCATTACATTTCTCTTTCTTGCAATTCCCAGGGTGGCTGGAATCATTAAAAACTGAAGAGACGGTAAACACCCTCAACTGCCTTCCCTACTTCCTGGAACAGAAGCCAGCAGAGAGCTGTTTAAAAAATGTCTCCTTGAAACGCCAGGTTGCCATTGAGATCTTTTTTCGTATTACGAGCAGAGAAGTTGCATGTGTTTTTAACACTAGTCTGATTTTAGAGATAAAATAAACTTCTGCTTCTTGACCATGTGGAGTTGTGGGTATATGTGCTTAGGGATTACAGACCCATGCTTTCTGTGCCAAGGGGAAGGGAACCTGACCTCCAGGTGGGCTCCAGGAGAGTGGGTTTGGAAGTGATATTGCAGTGGGCCCCACAATTGATCAGTTTACCACATGGTAGATGAGTTTGCCCTTGAGGAAGTCCCCATGATTAAAAAAAGTGGGAGGAAAAGCTTAATTTTTCCCTTTCTCTTTCTGTTCCAGTGGAAGAGTAGGCTTCGGAGATTTCCAAAGAAGCCCGTGCTTCTCCCTCTGATGGACAGGGAGAAGTAACATTCCACGAGGCGCTGTCAGAGGTCTCAAGAACACTAGCCCATCTGGTACTCATTCCTCTTGTTGAATGGCATCTGCTGCAACAGTCCACTGAGGGCTCATTTCCTTGTGATTCTAAACTTGTACTTAGGACACCAGATTGGGAAGATGCTGAGTTCCATCAAGTGTGTGTTGGTGGGAGACCCCGCTGTGGGGAAAACCTCCCTGTTGGTGCGCTTCACCTCAGAGACCTTCCCAGAGGTTTACAGGCCCACGGTGTACGAGAACACGGGTGTGGATGTCTTCATGGATGGCATCCAGATCAGCCTGGGCCTCTGGGACACAGCTGGCAACGATGCCTTCAGAAGCATCCGCCCCCTCTCCTACCAGCAGGCAGACGTGGTGCTGATGTGCTACTCTGTGGCCAACCATAACTCTTTCCTGAACTTGAAGAATAAGTGGATCAGTGAAATCAGGAGCAACTTGCCCTGTACCCCTGTGCTGGTGGTAGCCACCCAGACTGACCAGCGGGAGATGGGGCCCCACCGGGCCTCTTGCATCAATGCCATGGAAGGGAAAAGACTGGCCCAGGATGTGAGAGCAAAGGGCTACCTGGAGTGCTCGGCCCTCAGCAACCGGGGGGTACAGCAGGTATTTGAGTGTGCCGTCCGAACGGCCGTCAACCAAGCCAGGAGGCGCAACAGAAGGAAGCTCTTCTCCATCAATGAGTGCAAGATCTTCTAAACCCTGGACAGACTTCACCCAACATTCATCTGCTCACCCCAAAAACTAATTGACAGAGGGGGAGCTGGCAAGCTGGGAAGGGTTGGTGCTCTTTCTGGGTACATCCCAAGAAGTGTTTCCTTTGGATACAGTTGTTGATGGAACTTGATCACTGGATGTTTTCACTAAATGCACTCAACAAATGAACTACTGGCCCAGTCCAATTAGAAAATCCCTTGGGAAACCATAATGGATATTCCATCTTTAATTTTAAAAAAATTAAATGATCTCCAAAATTTTAGACAATGAAATGAATTTTCCAAAGGATTCCATACTTAAAGACACATTTTATTTAAATATTAACAGTGTATCATGCTTGTACTTGAGTAGTCTTTTCTCTCATATTCACAAAGACAAAACTGCCCTGTGAGTGAAAAGACCTATGGAGTCTTACATATGTTTGTAGTGTTATATTATTATTTTCATCTGAAGTGGTAATTTTGTTGAAATCACTTGTCTGCCGAATTTTACTAGGAAATTAAACTTTAAAATGACCATAAACTGATCCTTGCAATTAATTTTCCACATACCTATCTAATTCAGAGCTGTATGTATATAGTTCAATAACATGATATTTTAATGCTGCCTAATGATTTTAAACTGTTACTGTATTTCTCTGTAATGATTTAAAAAAAAGCATTTTCTATTTACTTTATTACCTGCTACCCAAAGAACTCCAATTTTGACTAAATGTTTCTCTCTCATTCACCAAAACAAATGGAAGGAAAACCTTTCAGGTGGAGAATTGGATTGCTCCAATAGTCATAGATTACATTTTCATTTCCGGAACTATTCACTTCGCCGGCTTACTCGGACAGTGTGACTCCTGTCTGGTTGCAGGTCTTGAGAAAGACAGCAGCGTGATGGTAATTTAGCAAATTGAGCTCTGAACTGAGCTGGCATGGCAATCTAAATTATTATTTTTAGAATCTAATAAAAATAATTGGCAAGCGATGTACTAGGGGAGAGTCCTATTATGACCTGCTAAGTTTCCTTGGGACCCATAAATACAGCTTGTGCTCAGGACCAGGTGTGAAAGCCTGGCAGGATAAAACACAACCCTTTAGCAGGTAAGGGGAATACTGGTACATTCCTTCCCTTATTGCCCTAAGCATATGCATCTATGCACTGGAGAGTATCTGACTGAAGTGGGCACTTTTGATGACATCTGGCTCACGCCCTGGTAGTCTGTCCCTGGTGGGGAGGTGTATCATTTACTGCCTGTCTTAGTTCCCTAGATGATTCTGATAACTTAGTCTGCTTTATACCTATAGTTATCAAAGTTTGGGGTCTTGGGACCACTTTACACTTAAGAATTATTGAGAAACTCAAAGTGTTTTTGTTGATGTGGGTTGTGGCTATTAATTATTAACTGTATTAAAATACAGTCAATTGTACAACTGAGAAATTTAAAAATATTTACATATTAATTCCTCAAAATAGCAATAATTAATGCATTAAATATTAACCTAAATTATACGTTTTTAAATGAAAAATAATTATATTTTCCTAAATAAAAAATTTAGTGAAAAACAGCAGCATTGTTTTATATTTTTGCAAATATCTTTAATGCCTAACAGTACTAGATGGCTGGATTCTTATATCTGTTGTGGTAGGTTGAATTATGCATCCCTGGAAAAAAACATGTTCTTATCTTAATCCATTCCTATGGGTGTGAACTTGTAAATAAGATCTATTAGAGATGTTATTTTCAGTGAAGTTGTGCCTCAGCTGAATAAAGTTGGGCCTTGATCCTGTTCCTGGAGGTTTTATGAAGACAAAGCCACAGAAATGAGCAAGAAGCTAGAAGTCAATGAAACACAGAAGAGAAAGGAGAGGACATGGCCATATGATGGGAAAGCCGAGGAACCCAAGGAGCATTGGCAGCCAGCCCCGGAATGCCACAAGCTTCAGGACAAAACATTGCCTTGCTGACTCTTGACTTTGGGCTTTTCTGAGCCTCAAAACTGTGAGCAATAAATTCCTGTTGCTAAGCCAATCCATTGTGTGGTATTTGTTGTAGCAGCCAGTAATTAAGACAATCTGCTTCTGCATTCATTCTGGTGCAATTGATTGTTTTGGATGTTTTACGTGAAGAAAATCTGGCTTCACACATATATGTGGTTAGAGAAATATTTAATAGCCTTCTCAGATACTTGCAAATATTCTCCTTGATAGTACTCTAATAATTCATAAGTCATAGTTTCTTAAAGGTTGGTTGCAATGTGGAATCTGAACCACATCGAAGAACTTTTTGAACACTGTACACTTGTAGAGAATGAGAATGAAAAAATAAGAACTGTCACTCATGATCGAAAGAGTCTTGGGGAATCCCAGGGGTTCTTGGACCACACCTTGAGAAACACGGTTACCTTCTACAACATTCAGCACTTACATCTTTTTTTCTTTGTTTTTTTCTTAAATCTTTTTGTTTGTTTAGTTTTTTTTTTTAATAGTCATTCATTCAATAAATATTTGTTGAGTGCTGCCATATGCCAGGCAATGCTGCAAAGTGCTAGCTTCTAAATGTAGCTCTGATCCCACAACCAAACATACCTAAGACAGAGGCCTCCACTTCAGATTGCTGCTGGGCTTTTGGCACCTTTGTGTAAATTAGAGGAAGTCACCCCTCTGAACAGATGCATCTCATGGACTCCCTTCTTTAGGTAGACATCACACCGCACCAGACACATGGCATGGGGAGAAGGGCCAGGACAGAACTGTGACCACCACCTCCCCTTAGATGAGCATCTTTATGCAGAGCACAACTTAGGCAACTGCTCATGGTAGCTCTGCATGTTTTATATTTCTTTTATTCTGTTAGCTGGTATGCCTCAGGGGCAGATTTTGAACACAGGTAGGGAGGCTCTAGAAGAGGCTGTGACCTTAACTACTAGCGTATGTCTACGCAGTTCCTAATGTATAGTGGCAACCCACCAAGTGGCAGGGCTATGGATGGGAGTTGATACTATTATATCTCTTATCTTTAAACAGTCTCAGAAGTGATTCTCTATATAGATTTTTAAAACGTGGTACTTGCTGAAAACAATAAAAAATCTTAGTTGAGAAGAACTAAACCTATTTCATATATGAACCTATATATTCACAATTAAGTACAAATATATTTCCAACAGCTACAAAGAATACCGGGCCATTTTAGCTGTTAACTACCAAATCTTTATCATTGGAGCATTGATGAACCCTTAGCGGAGTGACATTATCTAAGGACTCCTCCTGCGTTCAATAGCCTCAAATGCTGCTCATGATTCAAGTAGAAGACAACTGAGAATTGTCCACTGGCTTTTCAACCTTATCGAGAGGAGTTTCAGCAGAGTGGTGGAGGCAAGGTTTGATTGGAGTTTGTTCAATAGCAAATTTTCACTTTGGTCTAGTTCAGACTCTTAAAGAATGGGGCCTAAATCAGCTGTATTTCTCTAGATCTCTAACTTAGTTTCCTGGTTGCCATGACAAATACCACACAACGGGTTTGCCTAAACAATGGGAATTAATTGGCTCATGGTTTCCAAGGCTGAAAGGCTTGATTCCTCCCTGAGTTGTTTGCATTCTGGTTGGTTGGCAATCCTTGGGATCTTTGGCTTTCCTGCCACATGGCAATGTCCTCTTTATTAAAGTGTACCATTTCTCATGGTGCACCATGGCCATTTCACACAAATGGTAAGGCAGTTGGCATAAATAAGTATGATTTGAATTATGTGGATATAACCAAACCACATATCTTATATGGTCAGTTCTAATAGCTATAATCAGTGACAAAAATAAAATTTGTGCTCTTCCCCCACACTGCTTTTTCCTTCTCTTCTCCTCGCGTCCACATCCCCTAAAAAGCCAAGGATCTGAATCTTAGGCTCCAGTGAGGTGTCCTCAGTTCCTTGGGCTGGCATATCTGCCTTTACCCAAACACCTTCAGTACTTCAGTCCAGTGGCTATCCTCACTCCTGTGTTACCTGCATTCCTTGACTTGAGAGCACCTATGTCTTGCTCTCTGCACTGGATGCCTTGAGGTTTGGAGGCCTTAGAGGCTGACCAGGCAGGGGAAGAGATGGGCAGCTCCTGTGCCCTGTTATCCCTGCTGAGATAACAGGGATAACACTCTCCCCCAACACACAGACACTCACATAACTAATGCAGAATTCCTTCAGAATCATTTTTCTGAGGAGGAGGCGACTCTTTAACATATTAGTAGGAATGAATTTCTCTTCACCAAAATTGGCTGTCCCAAAGCTTTTCTTTGCTTCTCGGAGAAAGGGGATGAGGGTGGTGGTGTTAGAAGGTGGGAAGAGACCAGGTACCTGCTTCTAAGTAGGGGACAGTTTTCAAGACTGAGGGGGAGGAGCTGAGGGAAGTCCAGAGACAGCAATGTCAAAGGGTGCTGATTCCATGACTTTGAATTCACCTGGGCAGGGACACACAAGAAGCAACCCCTGCCTGTTGGCAGGAGCCAAGTTTAAGGCCTCCCTCTGGAAATTCTCACACCTGAGACAGGAAATTTAATGTAAACCCACCCTCCTCTATGATGGGACCCGGAAGAAACTGAGGCCAGCTGGTATCTGTCTCCCTGACTCAAGAAGCTCCTTAAAGGCAGGGCCATTTCATCTCAGTGTTCCTAAGGTCTAATCCAGGAAAGCATAGGAACTAAACAAAATCCTGTAGAATTAAATCAGAGAGAGAGAGAGAGTGTGTGTGTAATTGGGCTGCTGTGCTGCTGTAGTGGCAGTGAGTTAAGGAAGGAAACCGACTTTCCCCAGCCTGGGGAGGGTGGCGGGGGGGTGGGGTGGTGGTAAGAAATAAAATAGGTCATTTTGGTGGAATCCATGTAATTACAGTGGTTTCTAAGTATGTTCTACTTGTGTGTTTATTTATTTTTGCCTGCCTAGACTCAGGGATATATTCCTTAAACTACAAAACTTGGGGTACCTTTTTGTGGACTATTGTTTATCCATTCTTAACTATTCCAAGTAATGACGTTAAATATGCTCTTGTTTACATTAAAGAGTTGGCAGTGACTTAAGTGGGTGGGGGAAGAATCCATTCTATTCTGTCTTGCTTTATGCCAAGTATTTAAATGGGGGCAGCAAATCCAGTGTGCTGATATTACACTGAGTGACAAAAATGCCAAAAAAAACAGCTTTCCACATGTACATAAGGAATGCATTGGACAGAAGATAATAACATTAAAGGTTAACCTTTGTTCAGGGCTTTGGACACGCCAGGCACCGTCCAGAGAACTGGTGTGTGCGTCATCTCACTGCATGGGGTGTGGGTACTACATGGGGAAACTGAGGCCCAGCATGTTGATGTGACAAGTTCAAGGCCATACAGCGGGTGAGTGGTGGCACCAGGAGTCTCAGACAGGTCTGCTGGACTCCAAAGCGCTGCTCAAATAGGGATGTTCCCTGGAGCCTTTGGCAGACTCCTCCAGAGAATCACAACACAGACCTTAAGATTTTGGAGATGAGGAGTCTCAGGTAGGTCTGTCGGACTCGAAAGCTCTGCTCAAAACCATTGTACCCCACTTCCTCCTGGAGCAGGCTGCCTGTACGGCTTTGCCACATCTGATCTTTTGTAGCCTTGGAGGCCTCCAACCCTCTCACAGTCAAATGACTTAGATTTTAAAATTATTTTAAATAGAGTAATCCAATACTGGTCATATTCTTTCTCTTTGTATTGACTTTTCTGGCAACGAGAACAGGACTCCCCTAAGTCACAAAGCACCATCGATGGCAAAGGTCCCTACCCCAACTCTTAACTTCTAAATATTAATTACATAGGTCGATTGTAAATGAAGTTGCAGAGATGAAATATATCATGATTTGATGCTTTAAAAAGCTTGGGAAAAAATTCTCAGTTTTGTATTTCACTTTTCCAACTTTGAGGTTTCAGTTATTTCTTTCCAATGAGGGCCTGCCTCTTTCTTTCTAGAATTTGGTGCCGAGGAAGGGCTCTTTATGTAGAATGAAATGAGATGAAGGATTCCAATTTGGCTCATCTGTAGGGTTCTGATATGGCAGAAGAGACAGGCCATCTGCAAGTGTTCATCTGCCTTGCTGAGAAGGCAGCCCTGATGGGTTGAGCCAGATCACCATGAATTGGTGGCAGGAACTCTGTATCTCTCCTGATAAAAGAGAGAAAGGTAATCAATGGTCAAGATCTGAAGCAGTTTTGCACAAGAAAAGATAAAGCATATCAGAGAAATTATCTGTGATGGAGGTTCATGAAGAGTACTTGAATAAACCTAGTGTGCATTAACGTTTTGGTAGATTCTAAAATGCACCCTGACACTGGACCTTCATAGGAGATCATAATGAAGGTGTAAAGGTGGGACACTTGTGACATATTTTGGAGTTAGAAAGTCTGGGTTGTGTGTCATTTTGCCTCAGTTTCCCTGTCTTAGAATAGAGACACTAAGTCTAATACTAAGAATTAGCACAAGAATGAATGGGGAAGCGCTTCATACCGGTAAACTGCTATCCAAATGGCAATGTTATGTTTTTGGTGGATCCCTAGGTGGATACATTAGGTTGACTATCGTAGAATGTGTCAATTGTGTGTCACATGATTGGAACGCTACCTAGAAGCATTTGTAACAATGTTATGTAGAATAAGGAGTGTGAAGTGACATAAAATGATGATGATAGCAACAAAGTACATTCCAGGGTCTACTGGTTCCAGCCCCTCTGTAAGGCTCTTAAGGTACATCAACTTCTTTAATCTTCAGAGTATGCTCACAAGGTAAATATCATTCTCTTTTTATTGGTGAGGAAATGAGTTTCCAACTAATAGATGAAGATATTTCCCTTTGACCATTATTTTTCATAAGGTCCCAGTTTTACCATATAATTTTGGTATAATCAGACTTAACCAAGTAAAATCATATGATTAATTATATTTAATTATATTACACTTGCTAATTTAACCAAGGTGGTGAGAACAATGTCCCCTGTTAGGTGGACATTGTAGGGGCAGGGAGGTGATTGGGGCTTGGTCCCCTAACCAGTATGAGCCGTCTTTTGTCATCTGTTCTGTAAGAATTCTCAGGGGATTCATTTTCCACTGTACTGGCTGGTGTCTGGTTGCTGCCCTGCCCTCTTCTATTTCCATTTTCTGCCGTCTCTGTGCCCCTGGAGGCTAACCCTATGGACTGTGTCTCCCAGGGTCTCTTCCTGGCTGGCTTCCACTTGGTTTTAACTAATTGGAGACTCTTGCAGAAAACCAGAGGGTAGGTAGAGAGAGCAGCTGGGTGCTTTCCACTGCTCCCTTTCTGCTTTGGTCTGCTTCTCTGCTCTGACATGGTTACAGTCTTGCTGAGCAGCTTCTTCTTCAAGGCTCTGGCTTTCACTGAGCTCCAGAACAGTATGCCTTCCATTTGCCCTTTAGCCCTGAGGAAGGTAATGGCTTCCTACTGGTGCTAGTCTTAGGATGTCATAACATCCCATAATCTAGACTTCTGCAAGTAGTACCTTCAATCAAATCTCTTCATGTGAACCATTAGGAATAAATTTGGTTTCCTGGGGACACAGATACACTTAGTGTTCTGGCACTGATTACTCAAGTTCTTACTATGAGGTATGGGCTTGGCAGCCTAGGCAATTGCCTTGGATGTACCTCAAAATCCAGAAACATCCCTATCACCATCAATTTGTTCAAAAGAGAAAGGAGAATATGTTGGTTAATTCTAACCTAAAAGCAAAAGAATAGTTCTGGGATAATAGTGTTCAAGAATTCTGGGTCTTCTAATGACATTTATATTTAAGAAGATCTGCTATCCATCATATGTAAAGAACTACTATGAATCAACAAGAAAACAGCCAAATTAAAAATGGAATGATAATATTATTATTTCTCTGAAAAGGAAATATGCATGACCCATAAATAAGAAAGGATGCTCATCGCACTAGATATTAGGGAAATACAAAAACAAAAACAAAACAAAACAACAACAACCAGGAGCTATCATTTTCAACCACCATATTGGCCCCAAACTTAAAAGCATGATAATATCAAGTATTGGCAAGGATGTGAAACAATAGGAACTCTTATAAGCTGCTTGTAGGAGTGTAAATTGATATATGTTTGCCTTACTTAGTTGCATTGACTATCTGTATACCTTTGATCCAGAAATTTCATGCATTAGAGATACCCTTGCATAGATTTCTTGGGAGACATGTATGAGAATATTCTTAATATCATTGTAGGTAATAGCAGACACTAGAAACAACCCAATGTTGTCAATAGAGACTGGCTAACGAAATTTTGTATATTTACCTAATGGAATACTATACAGCAACAAAAATGAATGAACTATAGTTACACATATCAATATAAGATGAATATACACAATGTTAAGGGAAAAAAACAAGAAAAAATAACATATATAGCATGATTACACTTCTATAAAATTTAAATGCAAGCAAAACTTAACCTAATATTTAGAATCAATTATTTTTTTAATTATAAAAACAGGAATGATTCAACACAATGTTCAAATTACTGGTTACCTCTGTCAGGGAGGGAAGGGAATGCGATTGAGCAGGGTCACCCAGGGACCCTGGGACATTGGTAATGTCCTCTTTTCTAAGCTTGGAAAGTGGGTCCATCGGCGTTCATGTAATTTTTTCTATCATCAGTTATTCCTTAAAAATATTCTTATGCATTTTATATACTCTTTTACATATACAATATTATTCATAATTTAAAAAAATTTTTTAAATGTTTATGTTCTGCAGTCAGACTGCCCAGACTTGAACCCAGCTCTGTCACTCATTAGCTCTGTGGCCTTGTGCAAGTTACCTAACCTCTCTGGGCTTCAGTTTCCTAGTCTATAAAAGGGAGAAAATAATGCAATAGGGTAGTAAGAGTTAAAGGAGTTAATACAGGTAAAGACGGTACTATGTCTGGTACGTAGTAAGTGCTCAATAAATGGCAGCTCTATTATTCAATTGTTAGGCTCTATTCCTCTGAGCTGGGGGGACCCTGCTGTTTAATGGATGAGGACACTGAAGTCTGAGACTGTTAAGTGACTTGTGTGAAACCCCATGAGTTGCAGGCAGACGTAGGCTGCTTCACTCTTGCCACCACCCTTTTTGGTGTTCTTTTCTCTAAGCTTCTTAAATAGAGGTTCTTAAATAAATGAGCATGGAGTTTTTTTGTGTGTGTGTGTTTTTAAACTGGTTCTCTTTGCCTAAGTTTGCTCTTCAGTCCAGGTTTCCTGTACTTTATAATTTATAGTACTGTTTCTTAGCACAGAGCAGGGGCCTATTAGCCTCTTACAGAAGGGATCAGCAGAGGCTCAGTTCCTTAACTGTGAGTGGAAACAGATCTCCATTCACTTATTTATTCATTCAACTCTTAAGCTTGTTAGGCTCTCTATATAGGTGATTCAAAGAAGGTAGAGGCCTCAGGCACCAAAAGCGCTAACATCTCAAGCATTGCTTTATCACTGGATTTAGCATATTGTTTCACAATTCTTTGTTTATACTTCTGTTTCCCCCATTTTTTTTTTAGTGCCAACACTGAAAACAGCCTAAGTTCCTGCTTTCATGGAGTTTAGGATCAAGTCAGGGATCCCTATAGGGGTATGTGGACCATGATTATGTAAACAAGCAAATAAGATACTGGTGGGTGGGTGCTCAGTGCTATCAAGAAAATACAGAAGGAAAAAGGAGAGAAATACCTGGTACCTTAGAAGGATAGGGAACCCTAATTGAGGAGAAGCCTGGATGGTGATCGTGGACCTCATCTGTGATCTGGTTTTAAAACAACCCCTTTGAAATAGAAAATGGGTTTAACGTTTGCTCTGCTGGCCCTGAGAAGGCTGTACATCCTTTCCACGATGATCAGTGGCCATCGCTGTCCAGCCCCCTCCAGAAGTGACTGACTTGGTGGGGGGTTCCAGCCCCTCTGCCTGGCGGAAATGAATTAAGGCCATTTCAGGGGACGGTTTAGCAAATACTGGGACAGAAAAGTAACTTCACTCACAGAAGCAGGGTGGTGCCGGGGCCTTACACAGGCAAGTGGTTTCTAACGGATTCTGGAGTAAAGGAAGGAAATGACTAGAATTCAGTGTCGAGAAGGACGCAAAGCAGAGCTGTTGGCTGTGTGGAGAGATTCTGAGAACCCGCAGGCTGTGTATGCACGCGGAAGCATGGGTTTGAGAAGAAGGAAGTTTCCAGCGCTCCCGAGCCCAGCAGTTGACGCAGGTGAACATGTTGTATTTATGGTCGTGCTGTTTAAATGGAGCATAGTAAGGGGCCCCAGTCTGTCTGCGAAGCTTTTCTACTGACTGAAATTTCTAAGTGAGTCACTAGTGTTAAGGGCAGTTGTTGCCTGGTATAACTGTGGTCTCGGGGAACTGAAGATTTATTGATGATTTTGACTGAAGATACATGTATTTTTTAAAGTTTTCAGTGTCCCAAATAAATCACTGTCCATGTTCTCTTATACATCTCCTCTCCCTCTTTATCATTATCACTTCTCTCTGTAGTCAGGTACCCATTTTGCCCGCTGATTCTCCAGCATCTGTGCCCATGTAAATATTGAACCCTATTGCTTGAATGGATCAGTCTTCACCATCATCGCTCTACACGCTCATTCACATAGCACTTAAAATTTTTCCAAAGCACTTTTCCATTTCTTATTATAATAATTGCCAGTATTTGCTTAGCACTCTATAGTTTGTGAAGTACTGCATGGGTATTTTATGTGATCTGGGAACAATGCTGTGGGTTATTATTATCTGGCTCATTTTGCTGGCAAGGAAGCTAAAGCTCAGCCTGGCAGAACTGGGGTTTATGCTCAGATCTCTTGGCTCCAAACTCACCCTTTTCCATTTTACCATGCTCTCCTACGAGGCTCAGGATGTCCCTGTAAAGTCAGAGTGGGAAAGATGAGGTCCAGGAAGGTGACATGACTTGCCCAGGTGACACACTGACCAGAAATGACGTTTCTAATTCTAAGCACTATCATCCTTATAACCAAGACACATCTTTTTATTAGACCCATCACTATGTGGTTATCTGCTCAGCAACTCTTATATAGGAGTATAAATTAGCATAATATTTTGCATTGCTTAGCTGCATTGACTGTTCATTTACTCTTGACCCAGAAATTTCCTGCCCAGAGACACCCTTGCATACATTTACTGGAAGACCTGTACAAGAACGTTCTTAGTAACATTGTAGGTAATAGCAAAGGCTAGAAATAAAGTGAGTTAAGCAGATGTAGATTGTGTCTCTGTTCAGCAGATGGAAAAGTCTGAAAGCAGGAAATTGTCTGTAAATCCAAGTCCCCAACCATTTTTGTCTTAATTATCTCGATATTTCACGCAAACCCAAACTAATTCTTTCTCTCCTTCTGTAGTGTGCATACTTCCACTGAGGGTCTAATGTCAAAATTAACACGGTCTGAAATTTTTCTTCTGCTTCTCTATTATATGTTGGAGTCACTTTTTTGGAGTCGAACAAGAAGGCCGCGGAGAGGATTTGATTTAACCCCACGCTCTCCAAATTGCCCAGGGACACACAGCTGGCTCAGGCAAAGTCAAGACTTGTGCTCTACCTTCAGGCCTCAGAACTTCCAGCCTTTGACCTTGAGATTTGGACGTTGTGTCTTTTATGTTTAGCGCTCAATGATGGAAGTTTATAAGGCTACCCTTTGCTTACTGTGTCAGAGGCATTGACAGGAAACTTAAAAACAAACAAACACAAATAAACAAGAATTTAAAAATCAGATGCAAAGGCCAGCATATGAAACCAGCAGCAATAGAGCAGGAGGACACAGAACTACAGCCAGTTATTATGAACAAGCTCAATAGGCCATCTATGAGCCCCGAACTCTCAGGGCTGGCACGCTGTGGGTTTATGGGGACTTCGGGGTTGCTCTCCCATCCCTCCATCCAGATGCTTTGAAGGGAAATCTGTGGCCCAGCCTGGTGGGAACCAGTTAAAGGAATCATAAAGGAAAGAGATCCATTATACAGATATGTATTTTTTGATCAATCCTTAACAATTATACAAACATTGCATGCTGATCGTTTGAAAGGATTAGAAAATACAGTGAAGCAAGAGACAAAATCACTCTGAGAACTGCTGCTACATCATTATTTGTATCTATCTTTCCAAACATTTTCTTCTACCCTTATGTGTGCATTTTTACAAAAATACGGTTGGGTGGTACAATCTGATTTGCAAGCTGCTTTTTTCACTTTTATCGCCAACAGCTTTTCACGTCAGCATGCCAGTGAAAATATGTACTCCTCTGTTGTTGCATGTCATGGTTGTGTGGTAGCCACCCCAGATTGTTTTTGGAAGTCTAATTGCTATAAAACTTTCTGAATGTTTATTCTCCGTTTCTGAATTTATCTTGCTATGGTCCAGTAACAGTTTGGAGACTTGCTCTGGCCTGTGGACTGCATTTTGAGTAGCATTGATCTAGTTCACTCATTTCTTCTCTGTTTGGAAAAGTTCATTCATTTGCTCCTTCATTTACTCAATAAACACGAAGCACCTGTTATAAGCCAAGCATACAGATCTTGACTTTCTCTATCCTCCAGTGATTGCAGTGATACCACATTTATGTGTAACTGTTACATAATTAACTACGTTTGTTAATTATACTTCTATTGGGCTTTGTACTGGAAAGTGTGCACGCTTATGAGTAGGTTTACATACATATATATATATACATATATATATTTATACTTGCTTAAATCCTTTCTTAGAACCATAAAACAACCCTGGATATATCTGGCACTACATGCTTTACATTTATCCATTCATTTACTTCGTACAAGCCTCCAGGATAAAGGTACTATTTTCATCCCCACTTTACAGATGCGGAAATTTAACCAAGTGCCGACACCTAGCATGTGTCAGGGTCCAGATTCAATCCCAGGAAGTCTGGATCCAGTCCTGTGCTCCTACATATCGCATTTCCAATGATGGTTCCACCAGTTTAGTTCCATACTCCAGCTCCTTAGTTACACTGGTAAATGCTGGGAGGATCTGTCAAGGACCATCCAGGACCAGAAAGAAAATCTTAGTATGACTGATGTAAAATCTAGAGCTTTCTTTACTTTCTTATCAGTCAGCTGAAAGTTCATTACAGAATTTGAAGAGCATCCATTCATCTCTGCTCTCTCTGCTAGTCCCTGTGCACCGCCCTGCCTGCCCCCCACCCCTTAGGTCTTTTTCTACCTTGTCTGTCCTTCCCACAGGGTTGGCTCCACCTTGAAGGTGATCTACCAGATTCCTTTTGTCCTTGGGGGCAGCTTACATGCTTCATATCATCCAGAGTGAAACAGCTATGAAACAAACACCCCTTTTCCTTGCTACTAGCAGCCACCTGTCAGAACAGAACTTCTATGCATTGTTGTTCTCTTACAATCATTTTTCTCCATCGTACCAAAGACTTCCTCCCAGGAAGAGCTAGGAGGGGGCAGTGGGGAGGAAGGAAAGGAGAGAGGGAGGGGGAGTTAAACCCCATCCTGCCACAACACAGAGCCTCGGATTTTGCTCTGCTTTGATGCTAATTTCTCTGATTCTTTCCCAGTTTGGCCTGAAGTTTGGGGGCAGGGCCAGGAGGAGCGCTCACAGCCTGCGGTGCCTCCCAGCCATCGCAAGGCTCGCAGAAAGTTTAGATGAGGAGCTCTGAAAGGACACTTTTTATTTCCCTTCCCTTCAAAAAAGACTAGTCATCTTAGGTAGGTTGTTAGATTTGACTGGCTAAAATGCTTGTGTGGGGGGTGGGGGGGGTGGGGAGGCGGGGGTGGGGGAAGGGAGATGCAAGATCCCTTTCTCTGCCAGGAAATATTTTTTCAGGAATGGAACTTCTCATAAGATAGAGAAGTCAGCCCTTTCCAATCAGTGGATGATCATTTGATTAAACGGCTATGGAAAAGGACCAGTTTTTTAAATTTTTATTTTTAATTTCCGATCATTGCAGACCAATATTTTTTTTCAGACCAATATTTAAAAAAACACAATGAATTCCTAGAAAAAAGAGAACAAAGACATAATAGAAAAAATAAAAATTTTATATGACACGAGGATATATAAAGTGCAAGCCCCTATATTGTGTTATTAGATGCTATTAGACTAACTGCTATAAAACTTTCTGAATCCTTATTCTCCAATTCTGAACTTATCTTGCTATGGTCCAGTAACAGTTTGGAGACCTGCTCTGGTCTGCAGACTGCATTTTGAGTAGCATTGATCTAGTTCACTCATTTCTTCTCTGTTTGGAAAAGTTCATTCATTCGCTTATTCATTTACTCAATAAACATTAAGCACCTGTTTTAGGCCAAGCATATAAGAGATCCTGATTTTCTCTGTCCTCCAGTGATTGCTGTGATACCATGATTATGTGTGACTGTTACATAATTAAATTGTAATGGTAATGTACTATTTCAGTGTTGGTAATTGAGTCATGGCTCCCACAAGACATGTTCGGGTTCCAACTGCTGGCCCTGTGGGTGTGAACCCATTTGTAAATAGAAACTTTGTTGATGTTATTAAGGGGTGCCCAAAGTGAATAAGTGTGGGTCTTAATACAATACAGCTGAAGTCCTTATAGGCAAAGGAAATTGGATACAGGGAGAGAAGCCATGGGGCGCAGTCAGAAGTCAGAAGTCAACAGAACCTGGAGGAGAAAGGAGACGACATTGCCACATGCATGGCCACATGATGGAAAAGCCAAGGCCCCACCCCAAAGATTGTGGGCCAGCCAGAGGATACCAACCCAGGGAGGAAACAAACCTTCTAGCTTCTGAAACTGTGAGCCAGTAAATTCCTGTTGTTGAGCCAACCCATTGGATGGATGGTGTTTGTTTTAAGCAGCTGGGAAATTAAAACTGTCAGTATAATGTGATGTTCACCTTAACAGCATTAAAGAGAAAAATCATCCCAAACTTGGCCTGGGACAGAAACTTTCTGTGTGTGGTATAATTCACAACCTCCTTTTCGGAAGAAATTCGGTGGCCTTGATTAAAAGGCTTGATCAGCTGACTGTCTGGCTACTATCATGTTAACATTTAGCCAGACATGCTTTTCTTTCTGTGTCTAGTCTAACAGTGATTATCTGGCCATTCTCTTTTCCTATAAAATGCCCTATCATGTGTAAATCTTTGAAATGGACCAAGGTCCATTCCCTTGGAGAAAGGCTACAAAACAATTTTGACACCTAATCCCCAAAAAACGTCTGAAAAAAATTTTGTGTGTGTGTATTAGGGGAGGAAATAGATAATTCTGATGGGTTGCAGGAGTTGATGGGAGCACGTGACTCCGGCCAAGCTCTGTTTCCTTAACTATGAGATGGAGACAGCAATACCTCCTTGAGGCGCTTGTGAGAATTAAATGAGGTTTTAAATGGAAAGGGCTTGGTCCTGTGTCTGGCACAAAATAAACTCACCATAAATGTCCATCATTATTTTGATGATGATGGCCTCTTGTAAGTAAAAATTCCTCTAGTCCCAGGTGAACACTTTGGTCCCTATCAAGCTGTCAGGAATGAGACTAGAAGGAGCAGACCCAGCATGGGCTTCAGGAAAAGTCCTATCTGGGGCCCCTCGGTGGGGAGGAGGGGGCCATGCTCCATGCACCGGGTAGGCTTGCAAGTGTGGTCACCACTTACATTCCGCACACTTTCAAAGCTGCTCTCAAGGTAGAGGGGAGGAAATGGAGCCAGCAGGGGCTTGGGGTGAATTTTGGTGGCAGGACATATGCTGGGGCCTGCTCAGGGGAAGGTCTACCTCTGAGGCCACCGCGGGTGTGTGAACTGGAGCCTGGCCAAGCCCATGCACCCCACCTGCCCTGTGAGAAGGCAGAGACCTCCTGTGGTGTAAATTCTGTGGCTTTTATTCAGGTACCACTTATGGGCTGCCCCTTTCACAACCTTTCTCCTAGCTCGAAGCTTGGGCTGCGGGGAGGGGAAGTGGCTGCTGTCTTCTGACTGTGTCAGTGTGCTTTCTTTTTTTTCTGTTATTGCTAGAAAAAGCACACTTGTGGTATAATTTTTCTCCTTCTACCTCAGTCTGCTGTCTCTGAGAATGTAATGTCCGTGTGGGAGAGGGGTGAGGGAGGACAGAATGAAGAGGGAGGGAGGAAAGAGAGGGGAAGCCTTCCCAGCCCACCTTCTATTGTGGAGACGTATGAAAGATCATGTTTCTCTGCCTTGGAGAAGGCACGAAGAGGAGGAGCCAGGAGAAGAGAAAGAACTGAGTATTAGGCTGCACAGCGCTGCAGGACACCCTTTTTGAGAATTGGAAAACAACACCTGCCAGCCCACAGAGTGCTGGGCACAGGCTGGGTTTCAGTTTCCACTGGCCCTTTACCTGGACCTTGGTCAGTGGGCAGCCTGAACAACTGTGACCAGCAGCCCTGATCGGAGGCAGCCAAGTCCCAAATGCTGTAGAAGAAGAGGGCTGGTGAGAAACTGAGAGAAGTGAAGAGGTCAAGCTGTCCTTAATTATGGCTAACATGTCTGATGGATGTAAAGGTACAGTCCACTTCCAGAAGAAAGCCACATTACTAGGCATTCTCTCTTACTCACCAAGTACAGCTCTTCAATCTCCCCATCAGGCCTTGGTCAAAACTTCTGGGATCCAGTTCTCCTCTCCCCTCCTCAGCCACCAAACTTGAAGCTGCCCCTTTTTCCTACCTTGCATGGATTCCTTTTGGCTCCCCAGGAAGGGGCTTCTTGGATCTCAGAATGGAATTTCTACCCCTAGCCTTTTGGTTGCTAATATTTACTACCTTTTACAAGAAAACGCTGATGCCTTATTATGTTTAAATAATGTTTTTTTCTCCCCACTCCCACCGCTGTTATCAAAGGATGCTTCTTTAGAAAGGAGAAAAAGATATGAGAGTAAGGGGGCATGAGGGTAGAGAAAAATCCTGCCTGCTCACACGCAATTTTTGCTTTAATTCATTTGTGTGTGTGTGTGTGTGTGAAGAGAATCTATAAAGCTTTCATCAGATTCTCAAAAGGGTTCATGACCCTAAAATTTCAAGAGCTGCTGCTATAAAATGATTTGTGAAATCCAAACAAAAAGGGCATAGAGAGTTCAGGGAGGGTTTAATACATTTCTTTTATGCTCTTGTCTGATGTTCTCAGGTTATCTAATTTCTTTCAGGCCCCGGGCATGAGCCTTCTTGCTTATCTTCTTGCCTGGCCTGGGTGGCCTCCAGAATCACATGATGCGAATTGCCAATTAGCAGGTGTCCCATTCTTTTAGCCCCACATGCTCCAAGCTGTCTTCCATTATGCCACCAGAATTGTCATCCTAAAGCATATCCTTTATCGTGTGTGACCACACATTGGACTCCAAGTGGCTCTTTCACTGAGGTTCAACTCCATCATCTGTCTCCCTGCTCCCGACCTATCTGACATCATCGTTAGATGAGGTTCTCCAGCCAGCCCTCCACCCTGCAGAGCTGGTCAGCACAGGTATCAGGGCCTTCTGCTTCTAGGCCATCACTCGTACTGTTCCTGTCTCCTCTTTCTCCTGGGTTCTCCAGATCCTAACCATCCTTCAGATCAGCAAGTTCTCCCACAGCACCCTGTGACCCCCATCACAGCCCATCATACTTGGAATTGTGGCCTTCTCTGACTCTCCCGCAGGTCTGTGAGTTTTCTTAAAGACCAAACCTGTGTCTTGTTCATTAGTGTTTGTTCCCACTGATGCGTGGGATGTAGTTTGTACTCCATATATGTTTGTTGCATAACTGAAGCATTTTCTGACAGTTGCGATTCGTTTTGATCTTGTATTTCCCCTACTTACTATTATATTTATTGTTTCTACTAGTAGCTGAGGATCACAAAAACTGGGAGAGATATTACAAACTCTCAGAGCTCCATCCCAGCTCTACTAAACCAGAATCTATATTATTTACAAAGTTTTTGGGTGATTCTGATAATCTAGTCTGCTTTATACTTGTAGTTCTAAAACGTTTTGGTCTGGGACCACTTTATGCTCTTAAAAATTATCGAGAAACCCAAAGACTTTTGTGAATGTGGGTTGTAGCTATCAATATTAACTGTATTATAATTAAAACTGATAAATTTAAAAATGTTTACATATTGATTCATTAAAATAACAGTAATGAAACATTAAATGTTAGCCTAACACATTTACATCTTTAAAAGAAAAATTACTCAATTTTCCTAAGTAAAATATTTAGAGAAAAGAGCAGCATTGTTTTACATTTTTGAAAATCTCTTTTGTGTCTAACATAATATTAGACGACTATATTTTCCTAAACAAAATATTTAGTGAAAAGAGCAGCACCGTTTATATTTTTGGAAATCTCCTTAATGTCTAACGTAATGTTAGAGGGCTGGATTCTTGAGTTATGTATCCCAGAAAAAAAAAAAGTTCTTGATCTTAATCTATTTCTGCAAGTATGAACCTATATATAGTAAATAGGATCTTTTGATGATGTTATTTTTAGTGAAGTTGTGCTCCAATTGAATAAGGCTGGGGTTTGATCTTATTCCTGGGGGCTTTTTGAAGACAAAGCCATGTAAAGGAGCAAGAAGCTGGAAGTTAATGGAACATGGAAGTGAAAGGATTGAAAGGAGAGGACATGATCATGTGATGGGAAATCTGAAGAACCCAAGGATTGCTGGCAGCCAATGCCAGAATGCCACAGGCTTCAGGACTAAGCATCACCTGGCTGACACCTGACTTTGGACTGCTCTAAGCCTCAAAACCATGAGCCAATAAATTTCTGTTGTTAAGCTAACCCATTCTATGGTATTTGTCATAGCAGCGAGGAAACTAATACAATCTGCTTCTGCATTTAGACTTGTGCAGTTGGTTTGTTTTGGATGCAATATCTGAAGAAAAGTTGGCATCACACACATATGTAGTTAGAGAAATACTTAATACCCTTTTCAGATACCTGCAAATATTCTTCTTAAATGGTAATCTGATAATTTATAAGTTATAGTTTCTTAAAGGTTAGTTATGGTGTAGAATCTGAAACCATATTGTTGAACTTTTTGAACTTTGCACACTTGTAGAGAATGAAAATGAAAAAGACAAGTACAGCCTTAGTGTTATTATACAAATAGTTTTGACCTCGTCCTCAAAAGAGTCTTGGAGAGTGCCAGGTGTTCCTGGACCACGCTTGGAGAAGCACTGCTTTATTCTACAACATTCAGCACTTACATTTTGTTCTCATATTATTTTATATTCATCCATTCAACAAATATTTCGGTGTTCTAGGCCCCGGGCTTCTGAATGTAACTCTGATCTCATGGTCAAATATATTGAAGACAGAGGCCCCCATTTCAGAGTTGATGCTTAACTATTGCACCTTTGTGTAGATACAGGAAGTCACCCCCTCTGTAGAGATGCATCTCATGGGCCCCCTCCTTCAGGTAGAAATCACCCTGCACTGGACACACAGCATGGGGAGAAGGTCCTGGGCAGAGCTGCAACTGCCTCTGTTCTCTTGGCTTGGGCAGAGCTGCAACTGCCTCTGTTCTCTTGGCTGAGCACTTTTATGCAGTACGTAACTTATGCATCTGCTTGGGGTAGCCGTACATGATTTATATTCCTCTTGTTCTCTAAGCTTGGTAAGCCAAAGAGGCAGATTTTGAACACAGGTAGAGAGGCTCTAGAAGAGTCAGTGACCTCAACTACTGGGTTATGCAGTTCCTGATGCATACTGGAGACTCACCAAGTGGCAGGGCTATGGGTAGGTGTTGACACTATTATATCTAAGGCTTAAGCCATCTTGGAAGTGCTCTATGCAGACTTAAAACTTGGTACTTGCTGAAGACAATAAAAAATCTTAGTTGAGAAGAACTAAACCTATTTCATAGATGGACCTATACACAGTTAACTTAGGTATGAATATATTTCCAACAACTACAAAGAATGCCGGTCCATTTTAGCGTTAACTACCGAAACTTTATTACCGGAGCACTGATGCATCCTTGGCTGAATGACATTACTGTCGTTAGCTAGGGACTGCCCCTGTATTCAACAGTCTCAAATGCTGCTGATGATTCAAGTAGAAGAGAACTGAGAATTGGCCTTATCGAGAGAAGTTTCCGCAGAAAAGTAGAGGCAAAGCCTGATTGGAGTTTGTTCAATAGAGAATTTTCACTTTTGGTGTAGTTCAGATTTTAAAGAATAGGGTTTTCAATAGCTGTATTTCTATACAGTGCTTTATTTTGTTTACTTATATTTCATTTCTTTGCTACTCTATGAATCTGCAAATATTGGAGATATAATTCTTGACCAGTTCTGCAGAGATCTTGTCTCCTGTTGCCTTCAAATGTGGGACCACCCCCCACCCCTTTCCGCTGTCTGGAGAGCGGTGGGCAGAAACCAGCTCTGGTGTGGGGGGATCTCTCCCCAGTTCCTCAAAGCTTGCATCTGCAGATCTTCCTGCACCTGCATGCGGAGCTCTGTGAGAGCACGTAGCCCGACAAGTACTGAAAGCTTGATGATGACCAAGGGCCTGAAGATGTGGTTGGGTGGAGGTCGGGGGGTGGAAGAGAGAGGTAGGGACCGGGGGAGACAGGTGAAATTTTCAAAGTTTCCAAGAACTATGTTAACAGAGTGGCTGGTGCCAGGAGAGAACTAAATGAGGTCTGGCAGTCAGACTTGGATCAGAACCCCATGGATGGCCTTGCCATGACCCTCTTCTAACCCAGCTGTGTCGTCAATTATGAAAAGAGGGTTGGTCTTTATGACGTGAAGGTCCCTTCTGTTGCTCTGAGTTGAATATGAGAGAACTGCACGTTCCATGAACTAAGAGCAATTTTTTTTTTATTTTTTAAAAACAGTTTTATTCACATACCATGCAATAACCCAACATGTACAATCAATGGCTCCCAGTATACTCATCAAGTTGTGCTTTCATCGGTACAATCAATTTTAGAACATTTTCATTGCACCAGAAAGAAACTTCCCGTACCTTTTATACCCCTCTATTATTGATACTTAGCATTGGTCTGGTACCTTTGTTACATTTGATGGAAGAATATTATATTACTGTTAACTATAGTCTATAGTTTGTATTAGATATATTTTTCCCATATATCACCCTATTAGTAACACCTTGTAATAATAAGATACATTTGTTCTAGTTCACGGAAGAACATATGTATATTTGTATTATTGACCATGCCAGGGTTTACTATGTTATACAGCCCCATGTTTCATCCTTTAGCTTTCCTTCTAGTGACATTTATGACCCTAAACTTTGCCTTTCAACCACAATCCCACAAATGATTCAGCACTGTTAATTACATTCATAACGTGCTACCATCAACTCTGTTCATTTCCAAACATTTACAGTCAACCTTATTAAAAATTCTGTACAAATTAAGCATCAGCTCCCCATTCTCTACCCTCATTGTAATTTCTGGTAACTTGTATTCTAGATAGTAACTCCTTGAGTTTGCTCATTATATTTAGTTCATATTAGTGAATCATACAATATTTGATGTTTTGTGTGTGTCTTATTTCACTCAACATAGTGTCCTCAGGGTTCATTCATGTTGTCACATGTATCAGGACTTTAGTTCTTCTTTCAGGTACGAAATAGTCTATAATAGCCCACCTTATGTATCCATCATATTTTATTTATTCATCAGTTAATGGACACTTGGGTTATTTCCACTTTTGACAATCATGAATAATGCCACTGTGAACATTGGTGTGCAAATGTCTGTTCATGTCCCTGCTTTCGGGTTCTTCTGAGTATATGCCTATTAGTGGGATTGCCAGATCATATGGCAGTTCTATACTTAGTTTCCCGAGGAACTGCCAGACTATTCTTCCACAGAGGCTGTACCACTTTACATTCCCACCAGCAATGAATGTGTTCTCATTTTTCCACATCCTCTTGAACACTTGTAGTTTTTGGTTTATTTATAATTGTCATTCTAGTAGGTGTGAAGTGATATCATTGTAGTTTTGACTTGTATTTCCCTAATAGCTAGTGATGTTGAGCATTTTTTCATATGTTTTGTAGCCATTTGTATTTCCTCTTTGGAAAAATGTCCAGTCAAGTCTTTTGCCCATTTTTTAATTGGGTTGTTTGTCTTCTTATTGTTGAGTTGTAGGATTTATTTATATATTCTGCATATTAAACCTTTATTGGTTATGTGGTTTCCAAATATTTTCTCCCATTAAACAGTCTGCCTTTTCACATTCTTGACAAAATCCTTTGAAGCAAAAATGACTTCAGTTTTGAGGAGGTCCCATTTATCTATTTTTTTCTTTCATTGCTTGTGCTTTGGGTGTCAGGTCTAAGAAACTACTGCCTACCACAAGAACTTGAAGATGCTTCTGTACATATACTTCTAGGAGTTTCATGGTCCTGGTTCTTATATTTAGGTTTTTGATCCATTCTAAGTTAATGTCTTTTTGGGGGGTTGGGGGGCAGTGCATAGTCTGGGAATCAAACCCAGGTCTCATGGAAGGTGAGCATTCTACCACTGAACCACCCATACACCCTGGGTTAACTTTTGTATAAGGTGTGAGAAAGAGGTTTCATTGTTTTGAATATGGATATCCAGTTCTGCCAGCAGCATTTGCTGAAGAGTCTGTTCTTTCCCAATTGATTGAACTTGGCTTCCTTGTCAGAATCAATTGACCATAAATGTGCAGGTCTACTTCTGAACTTGCAATTCGATTCTATTGATCAATATGTCCATCTTTATATCAGTACCATGTTATTTTGATCTCTGTAGCTTTGTAATATGCTTCAAAGTCAGGAAATGTGAGTCCACTAACTGTGTTCTGCTTTTTCAAGATGATTTTGTCTTTTCAGGGCCAAAATTTGATAATTGGCTTCTCTGTTTCTTCAGAATAGGCTGTCGGAATTTTGATTGGGATTGTGTTGACTCTGTAAATCAATTTGGGTAGAATTGACATCTTAATATTCAGTCTTCCAATCCATGAACGTGGGTGTCCTTCCATTTATTTAGGTCTTCTTTAGTCCTTCAGCAATATTTTATAGTTTTCTGAATACATGTCCTTTACATCTTTGGTTAAATGTATTCCTAGATATTTGCTTCTTTTAGATGCTGTTGTAAATGGAATTTCCTTTTTGATTTCCCCTTCAGATTTCCCATCACTAGTGTATGGAAACACTACTTGTTTTTGTGTATGGATCTTGTATCCCACTACTTTGCAGTTTGTTAGTTATTGGTTGCTTTGTTGCAGATTTTTGGGATTTTTAAAGATCAAGTCATCTGCAAATAGTGAAAGTGTTACTTTTTCCTTTCCAATTTGAATGCCTTTTCCTTGCCTTGCCTAATTGCTCTGACTGTAACTTCCTGTACAATGTGGAGTAACAGTGATGACAGCAGGCAACCTAGTCTTGTTTCAGGTCTTAGAGGGAAAGTTTTCAGTCCTACACCATTGAATATGATGTTAGCGGTGGGTTTTTCAAACATACCCTTTATCATGTTGAGAAAGTTTCCTTCTGTTCCTTTCTTTTGAAGTGTTTTCATCAAGAAAGGATCCTGAATTTTATCAAATGCTTTTTCTGCATCAATCAAAATGATCATGTGACTTTTCTCCTTCAATTTGTTGATGTGGTATATTACATTACTTGATTTTCTTCTGTTGAACCACGCTTGCATGCCTGGGATAAAACCCACTTTTATCATGCTGTATAATGCTTTTAATGTTGGATTAAGTTTGCAAATATTTGGCTGAGGATTTTTGCTTGTACATTTGGTAGAGAAATTGGACTGTAATTATCTTTTCTTGCAGTATCTTTGTTTGGCTTTGGTATTAGGGTGATATTGGCTTCATAAAATGAGTTAAGAAGCATTTCCTCCTCTTAAGTTTTTCAGAAAAATTTGAGCAAGATTGGTATTAATTTTTCTTGGCATGATTGGTAGAATTCACCATAGTCCTGGCTTCACTTTTTGGGAGGTTTTAGATGACTGATTCATTCTCTGACTTGTGATTAGTTTGTTGACTCTTCTGTTTCTCCTCATCAGTATAGGTTGGTCATGTATTTCTAGGAAATTGTACATTTTCATGTAAATTCCCTAATTTTTTGGCATAGAATTGTTCATAGTATCCTTTTATGATCTTGTTTATTTCTGTGGGGTCAGTAGCAATATTGTTACCAGACAAAGGCCATGGATTCTTTTGCCTGAATCTGCGTTCAATAACCAATTCCTAGATCAGGCTATGCCTTGGAGTCCTCTAGAAAGACGCTGTTGATGTTTGTCTCACCTACAAGCCTATGGGCTCCTCAAGGGCAGGGACCTTGTCTTAATCCTTTTTATTTCCACAGTACCTTGGGCAAAATAGTGCTTGCTGGTTCAGGGATAAAGAGAGTTCTTGCCTTTACGGACTCACAACCACCCTGGGGCTGCCCTTCCTGGCGTCCTGCTCTTCGCTCGCGCACCTCTGGACTGTCGCTCTGGATAACAAAGTTGGAGTTTGGGCCAATTGGGTCAAGGCACACATGGGCTAAACCAGAGTGGCTTGTTTTCTGCCACTTTGGAGGTAGGAAGCCCAGGACCTGGCAGGAGCTCTGGGCGTCGGGCACTGGGAGGAGTATCAGAGCCTCAGGGCCTAAGAGCATTTAAAAAAAAAAATTTTTTTTTTCATTTTTCTTCTTTAGATGCTATAAGTAGGAAGAGTGTTTCAGAGTTGAAGCTTATTTTGGAACCCAGTACTACAAGAATACTAAGATGCAACTGTCTTTTCTTTTCACTCTTCTAATAGAAGTGTCTTCCAGCTTTTTTGTGTATTTAACATGCTTTCCTACGATATTTTAAATTTACATCAAGGGCATGTGGTACAAAGGTTAAAAGACAGGTTTTAGTATCATCAGATGGATCATAGCTAGCTGTGTGATCGTAGGCAAATTATGTAATTTCTCTGAGCCCCTATTTTCTCAACTATAAAACGGAGGAAAATATAGATGCTTTTCTCATAGGGTTTTCATGAGGATTAAGTGAGATAAATGCTTGTTAAGAGTTTAGCAGGAGATCTGACATATAATATGCATGGAAGATACATGAAATTCTAATGAAGGGCAAAAAGAATTAACCCATTTTACAAATAGGGAGATGAGAGTCTACATTTAACTGGCAAGATCTGGGAAGAGTCCCACACAGTCATCAGTTAGGCTTTCTTCATTCAGCTCCCACCGCACCCATTATTGATATAAACCTGAAAAGCACCCACACTCACATTAATCCCTGCCTCTCCCTCTTTTGGAGGGGAGGAGGGACCTCTGCTTGGTGGTGACATCCAGGGGGATGGAGATGGTCCTTCCACATGCAACTATAGGTGAACCTGCTGAAAGCTGTGTGAACATAGCACACTGGATGTGAATATTCTATCAGATAACATGGAGCCAGGATTGAAAATCTTGGAAAGACTGCAATGATGTTGGTGGCTGGCTGCGCACAGCATCCTGTCCTAATTAAAGAATAATTAGGAGAGGTGGAACTTTTGCATATTTCCACTGACCATGGTCTGATTTGGAGCTAGAGGTGTTGGAATTTTGTTCTGTTCAGTTTATAACTTTAAGGAGGGATGAATAGGAGTATGGGAATCCAAGTGAGGGGAAGGCCTTGAGCTTAAGCATGTGTCTTCATTTCCTCCAGCTGCCATTACAAAGTACCATAAACTGGGTGCTTTAAAACAACAGAAACTTATTGTCTCACTGTTCTGGAGGTTAGAAGTCCAAATCAAGGTGTTGGCAGGGCCATGCTTCCTCTACTCTCTGTAGAGGTCATGTGGTGTCTTCCTTGCAATTCATGGTATTCTTTGACTTGTGGAATAACTCAATTTCTGACCTCATCAGATGGCCATCTTCTTTCTCTGTCTACCAGTGTCCTTCTCATAAGGACATCAATCATATTGGATTGAGGGCCCAGCCTCCTCAAGTATGACTGCCTTTTTTTTTTTTTTTATCTAAAACAAGACAATTTATTCCTTTATAAATTCAGTTCTGGAGGCCAAAATTCAGTATGATTGCTTTTATTTGCATGCAGGCATCAGGAATCAAACCTGGGTCTACAGCATGATAGGCAAGAATTCTGCCACTGAGCAACTGCCACACTACCCAATATGACTGCATTTTAACTTGCTTAATTCCATCTGTAATGTCCCAATAAGGTCACATTCAAAGGTACTTTAAACATATCTTTTTTGGGGGGGCAGAGATGGTGGTGGCACAATTCAGCCTATTACATCATGCAAATTTCAGATTTTATGAGAGCAATTCTTCTATTTGTGTAATAACTTGTTCTCATGTCTACTGATGAAACATACCAATACTTTAAATTATATTAATACACTCCAATAAAATTAAATATTGTGGTACCTTTTGAGTAATGCCCTACAAATACTTACATTTTTATGATGGTTTGTATAATGATCTACCTTTTCCAATTTTAAAATTGTAGTACATCTGTTAACAATTTTATTAAAATCTCATAAATTTAGGGTAGTGACTATTTATGTGATCCAATAATCTCTTTTAACCATTTTCAATGTGTAGCTATATTTTCTGGAGTTACAATTCATCTGTATATATTATTTTATGTATTTTTGTTTGTTTGTTTAACATTAACTTCTGAACCAATGTCCGTGATTTCCTATGGTGATATTTATTTAATGACAAATATTCTATTGCAGGAAAAGTATTATAAATATCTATGTGGTTTTGCCTTTGTATTGTTTCTTTGGACTATCTTCAGAAGGAGTTATACCTTGATCAGAAGGTATAAATAATTGATCATTCTTGTCAAGTTATTTAGTACTCAGCAGATTGACTTTGTTTTAGTCCCTAACAGTTCTTAGGATATTTCTAGAATTGTAATTCCTTTCTTATTGGAATTACTGGCACAATATAAAGACTTGAAGTAATTCCTATGGGGGAAAGGGACTAAGGTGGTTTTACTGCCCACCCATCAGAGACAGTGCTGGTACTACATGGATTTACAGTCAGTAAATGTGGCTTCAGAGTTTATGCATTAACTACTATATTATGCTACTAAAGTTAACTCAATTCTTAAAATATCTGCTAAGTATCTAACTTCACTTACGGTAAAAACAGAGGCTGAGAGGGGTGAACTCAAGAACTCAAACTGTCACATAAAGGGCAAGTGTGAATATGTGGTTGATACAAGGTGTTTTATTCTTCCACAAAGAAAAACGTACTCTCCCATTTTTCTTGGCATACATCTCTTTCTTTTGGTATAAAAATCTTGAAATTCATGCTTGTAAAAACACTTTACTTTCCTCTTAACTGTGAGACAAACAGCAGCTCAAGACTGATAATAGCAATTTTCACTCAGCAATAGTATCAGAGACAATAGAGAGTGGCAGGAACAATGGGGAAATGCAAAATCAGTTCGTTATTGCAGTGTAACAAAGACTCAGTGATTTCAAACGTAGGTATTGATTATTGTCCATGAATCTACAGATCAGGTGCTTGGTTCTTCTAGTCCTGTCTGGATACAGTCACCTGTGGTCAGCTGTGGGTTAGCTGTGGGTTATCTTTGCTGATCTTGGCTAGGCTCTTTCACATATCTTGGGCCTTGGCTAAAACAACTTGGCTTTGTTCCCTATGGCCTCTCACCCTCCAGAAGGTTTGCCCAACTTCTTTCACATGGGGGCTTGGCAGGTTTCTAAGAGACAGAGAGAGCAGAAGTATGCAAGATGTTTTAGGTCCAGGCTCATAATTGGCACACTATCATTCTCACATTATATTTGGCCAAGGTAAGTCACAAGGCCAATCCAGAGACCAAGGGTGGGGACATAGACTCCAACTCTTTACGGGAAGAACTTTAAAGTGACTCTGCAAGCAGCGTGGACTAAGGGAGGGGTGAAGAATTGAGGCCTTTAGTGCAATCCATCTATGACATCAGGTCTTTTAAGTTTTCAAGAGAAGCCAGAAATCCAGATTTATATGTGAAATCTCCTCCATCATAAAATGGTGTCAACTAATTTACAAACTTCTGAGTCATTGGTGGACCTACATTATTTAGGCCAAACTGATCATGTCTGAGCTGAATGTGGTTTGTGAACCATCAGTTTGCAATCTCTGGATAAATAACTTGCTCAAGTGTCCATAGCTAATAATTAGCAGAAAAGAAGATTTGAACCCAGATCTGTCTGAACTCCAGGTCCATATTCATTCAGCAAACATTTGCATGCCTTCTAAGTCCAAGACTTTGACAAAGAGAAACAAAACACAGACCCATTCCTGAAGTGCTTAGGGTTATAAGTGGGAGGTAAATATATAAACAAACTTTTTATTCAAGTGATTAAATTTTAGATAGATGCATACCAGTAGGAAACACTTCTTTCCCGCTCCAGATACATTCTTTCTCTGAAGGGAGCGTGAGTAATAAAGGATAACGGTTTCTCTCTGTCTTTTACACCTTCACACCCTGGGAGTGGTGTGACTTATCTAATTGGTAAGTTTAGGGAAAACAATGAGGCATATTCAGCCAAGTTTTCTTTATTTTCTTGGGACCAGGTGTGGCCAAGAGCAGTGTGTATTCCCCTCTATTCTTTCATCTTCTCAGATCAGGTCCCTCTGTGTTGGGGTGGGAAATCCACCTAATTTTGGGGTTCAGGAAGCAAGCTCATTTAGGGCTCATTTTAAGCTGTGTCCTCTCACCAATCTTTATCAGTAATAAAGGTGCGAGCTTAGGTTCCAGGGTTCTCTTCCCTTCTCCTTTATTTTTGAACTTCTTCAGAACCTGGGTGGGAAGAGAAATGCTATGTATTGTGGGGACATCTCCGAGGCGTCAACAGTGCTGTGACAGAAGCTCTCTGTATAGGATACAACGAGGCCCTGACCACTCTCTCCCAGAACTTTTAACCTCAGGTTTGATTGTATCAGGTGGGGATGTAAGTCTCCTGTTCAGACCAAGGAAACAGAAATGTTGTTAACCTAAAAAAAAATTTGCAATGAAAATTTACAGCAGCACCTCCATAGCCCATGTCCTATGTCAAATTGACCATTGTACATAGAAACATACTTTTCATTTTAGGACTCTCTCTAGATATCCAATTTGATCTCCACTGCAGCTTCTGCTCCCAAGTGGCAGCATCTGTAGTTTTTTAAGCTAAGGGTAGGTGTCTCCCAGGAGAAAACAGGTTTTATTTCGAGATTCTTTAGCCTTTCTTCTGGGTTTCAGAATTTCATAAGTTATTCATCAAAGGAGTACTGAGCCACTGTATGGGCTGAGTGTTAGTCTGCTAGTGGGGAAACAGCAGAGCATGGAATGCATCCTTCTCCTTGGGGAGGAGCCATGTCCAGAGGAAAATATGATGTTGTGGGAGGTAACAAAGTGCCCTAATCATGCTAGAGCTGAGGCCAATGGAAGGCTTTAGTGTGATGCTGAAAAAGAAATCTCAACAAGTAACCTTCTCACTTCTTCTGATAAGATTCTCATAGTGTTTTTTTTCCTAGCAGCATTTGTGTTTGTTGTATTATGAACGCAGCTCAAGGCGAACCATCGACCCTTCACATATTTTCCATCTGTCAAACGTGAGTGACAGAGTGTCAGATTTTTCGGGTTGGTGAAACCCCTAGTCCTTATAACCCACAGTTTGTAAGCTTACCCACTTGTTCTCTTTCCTTTCGTTTGTCTTTCCTCCCTCCTTACATGCTGTCACCGAGATAAGTAGGAATTTTGTCAAATGGAAGGAACTTTCTTTCTAGCAGTTTGGCAAGATAAGCTTGAGAGAGAAGCCACATCAAAAGAGGAGGCTGCTGCCACCATTAGATGTCTACAGTCTGTATGAGTCAGTGAGAGCCTGCATTTCCATCAGGCGTATGTAGTTAGCATAGGGCCAGTTAATATTTTCCATTCACAGAGATAGCTGTGACCATTTTACAGTATGTGTGTAAGAGTCCCCATGACACAATGTTATCCACATCACCTCTCTGTTGACAAATCAATTCTGAACACAAAGTGAACTTTGGTATAATGGCCACAGAAAGGAACTAGACCCTTCCTTTGGTCAGTGGGCACTATCTGGGGAAGTAGAAACCATGGGGTCAGATGATCTGAGCTTAATGGGCAAGTTATTAATCTTTCTAAATACCAGTTCCATTTTCTATAAAATGGGGATAATAAAAGTACCCAAATAAAAAAGAAAGAAAGAAAGTGCCCACCTCATAATGTATTTATGAAGTTTAAATGAGATAATGCATATAACACACTTAGGACATGGCTGGGTCATACGGAGATCATTTCTGAGACATCCTCAGTCTGGTGGGAGTGAAATAAAGGGGGTGGGAAGATGCAGCATATGTGAGTTTCCTTCTATAACAAAGTGCCACAAGCTGGGTTAAAGCAACAGAAATTTATTATCTCACAGTTCTAGAAGCTAAAAGCCGGTGTCTGGCAGGGACTTGCTCTCCCAGAAGGCTATAGGGGAAGCTTCTTCCAGCTTGTGTTGTTGGCAGGCCATCCTTGGTGCTCCTTGGCTGGAGCCATCATCACTCCAATTTCTACCTACCTCTTTACATACCCTCTTCCTAAGGCGGGTTTGTGTCCAAACTTCTCTGTCTTGCATACTCTATCTCCACCAAGCAACCTTTCTCCTCTCCCTTTTCCCCTGGTGCATTAGTTTGCTAGCTGCTGGAATGCAATATACCAGAACTGGAATGGCTTTTAAAAAGCCGAATTTAATAAGTTACAAGTTTACAGTTCTAAGACAATGAAAATGCCCAAATTAAGGCACCAACAAGAGGCTACCTTAATTCAAGGAAGGTCCATGGGTTAAGAACACCTTTGTCAGCTGGGCAGTCACATGGCTGGCATCTGCCTCTCCAGATTCTGGCTTGCTTAACATCTCATGGCGATGTCTGCTGGGTTCCAAAGCATCTGTCTCTGTTCTCCACCTGTCCACATGTGTGTCAGCTCTGCTGTGAAATTTTCTGTGGACTCTGAAGCTTCTATCATTTCTCTAGGCTCTAAAGCTTTTCCCAAAATGGTTCCTTCTTAAAGGGCTCCAGTAAGCAACTCCACCTTGAATGGGTGGAGACATATCTCCATGGAAACCATCTAATCAAAAGTTACCACCCACAATTGGGTGGGTCACATCTCCATGGAAACCATAAAAAAGATTCCACCCAGCAATAATGAATGAAGATTAAAGGACATGGCTTTTCTGGGGTACCTAATAGCTTCAAATCAGCATACCTGGTAACCTCTTATCTACTTTCTATAACTAAGAATTTGCCTTTTCTTGATGTTTCATATAAGTGGAATCATGTAGTATTTGTCCTTTTGTGTCTAGCTTATTTTACTCAACATGATGTCTTTAAGGGTCATTTATATTGTGGCATATGTCAGAACTTCATTTCTTGTTATGGCTGAATAATATTGCTTTATATACATGTTCCCCATTTAGCTTGTCTAGTCATCTGTAGATGGACACTTAAGTTGTTTAACATTTTGGCTATTGTGAACATTGATGTACAAATAGACCCTAACTCAAAATGAACTCATTTTGACTTGATTACATCTGAAATGACCTTATTTCCAAATAAGTTTTCATTCATAGGTTCCAGTTGGATATACATTTTGGGGGTGGGGAGGGTCACTATTCAATGTAACATACCTGACTTGGTCTAAAACAGGCTGTCCATAGTGCACGGAATACACTGAATATGTTTTGCCCACAAGATGTTGAAATTTTTCCCAACCCCCAGTAAGGTCTTTGTGAATTGAATGAAAGCTTTAAATAAAACAGGACAGAAAGCTGCTGAGATCCTTTCTGGCGGCAGCTGGTGGAGGCAGGGCTCAGATTGCCCTGACACACCTGGCTGGAGCAGGAAAACCCTGTATTCCAAATACTTGAAGCCAAAGCAGGGAGGGAAGGAGATCATGAGTTCAAGCTATTGTAGAAAGGGCAAAGGGAGTGAGAACAAGAGTGAGTGTGCAAGTAGAAAAGTCTTGGCACAATCCTCTGCCAATTCTCCCTCCTTTTTGTTTTTAATTGGAGAAGTTGTAGGTTTACAGAAAACCATGCAGAAAGTACAGAGTTCCCATATACCGCTTCCCCAACCAGTTCCCCTATTATTAACATTTTGCATTAATGAGGTACATTTGTGACAACTGATGAAACTATATTATTATAATTATACTCTTAACTATAGTCCATAGTTTACACTAAGGTTCAGTCTTTGTGTTGTACAGTTCTGTTTCCCTCACACACACATACCCCATACCCGCTTTTTTCTTTTTTTTTTTGGTAACGTACAACCTAAAATCTCCCATTTTAACCATTTTCAAAAAAACAATTCAGGGCGGCTGCCGTGCTGGAGGTCTGGAGTTCGATCCCTGGTGCCTCCTGCCCATATGCAAATTAAAAAAAAAAAAAAAACAATTCAGTGGTGTTAATTACATTCCCAAGGTTGTGCAACCATCACTGCCATCCGTTACCAAGACTTTACCATCACCCCAAATAGAATCTCCCCCTTTTTTCTCACCTCCTTGAAATTGGGAAGAAAATCCTGCCTGACTGGTGGGGGTGCTTTTCAGAAAATGAATACAGCCAAAGCCTGAGTCCCCACCTTTAGAATGTTCTTTCTGTTCCTGTGGAAGGGACATAAGTCAGCTGAGGCTCAGAGAGGCAGAGGATGGGCTCAGGAGGGCAGAGAAAGAGCTTTTGCCCATGCAAAGGGACATGGAGGCCCTGTGGGCTGGCAGCCCAGGCCTGCCCTGCAGGGACTGCTTTTAGTGCCTCAGGGTACAGGGGATGAGGAATTAGCTTCACTTAGAGAGAAGGGAACACCTCTCCTACTTTCATTGATTTGGGTTTATTTTCACTGCTGGACTCTTCAAATGGCAAGCCGTGGCAGTGAGTTGCCATGGTTATGCTAGTCTAATGGTTAGGAAATTAGGGCTAAGTGGCTTCCTCAGGTCATGCAGCTTTTAGCTGCTGCTTTTGGATTCTGAATTGTCTTCCTCTTCCTTGGAGAGCTTATTCTGCCTGGGGGAAGAAGCACAGATAATACGTCCCAGGAGCAATTGGGGAGGTGGGTGGATTTGATTTGAAATAATTTTTGCTTTATCCATAGACAGGAGGTAGAAAAGGGTGGTGGTCAAATGAAAGAACTTTGGAGTCAGCTAGCCTCATCTGAACCCCCATCTTTGTCGTGTACTGCCTATGTGACCTTAAGGAAATTTCTTAACCCCTCTGAGAAATGGGGACCCTAGCAGTATGCATCACATAAGACAGCTGAGAGGTTTAAATGAGATGTTGTGTGACTCATGGAAAGCTTTGAGGGGGTGTTGGCTGATCCAGCCATTTCATTTTGGATGATCTCAAGGGGTCCCCAGAATAACTGGGGAAATTGGGGTCAATGTCATCCTAATTTTACAGGGGAGGGAACGACACAGGATTCAAGGACTTTCTTTGTTGGCTTTCAAGATGCCTGCTTCTTTCTCTGACCTCATCTCAGCCCACTCCATAGGGGCCATATTGGTTTCTCACCTGGTCCATGCCATGCCTGGGCCTGCCTCAGTGCCTCTCTTCTAATTGCCTCCTCTCTTTGGGACACCCTTCCCTGGCTTTTCACGAGGTTAGTTCCTTCTATTCCTATGGGTTTCAGCTGGAGTCACACCTTCTTGGGAGGCCTTTTCTAATCACTTCAATTAATCAATTTCATTATCAGTTGTGCTGGCTTGAGACTGTTGTGTACCTCAGAAAAGTCATGTTCTTTTAATCTTAATCCACACTGTGGGAGACGACCTATTGTTTGGGTGGGATCTTTTTGATTAGTTGTTTCCATGGAAATGTGACCCACCCAACTGAGGATGGGACCTTCGGATTGGGTGGTTTCCATGGAGATGTGTCTATACTCATTCATGGTGGGTCTTGACAGCTAAAGCCATGTAAGAAACGATTATGCCAAAAAGGACTGGGCAAAGGATTACCTGCTTTTAGAAATATGATAGAGCAATCCAGAATGGGAAAAAGTCTATTTCATGGGTAGTAGAAGGGACATTACAGTAAATAAGGGAATTCCTTCTAAGAACATGAGCCAGCTCACATTTAGGACAAGCCACAGGTTCAAAAAAAGATAGACAGGAACCTGTACTTCACTTATGTCTTTTCATAGGAGTGCTAAAAACTGCATGAGAGCACCAGCCAATGCAGAGCCATTTTGCAAAGACTGATAGGAGTTTTTTGCTTTGGTTGGTTTGTTTCTGTTAGCTCCTGGCACTTCTGGAGATCTCTGTCATATCACCATGTGGATATAAACTTAAGGAACAGACAACTCAGGGACTAAATACCAGCGTTGACAATTTAAAATATTAAAATGTACGGTAAACAACAAATGATTACAAGACAACAAAGAAACAGGAAATGGTCCATCCAAAGGAACAAGGTAAAAATCCAGAAACCATCAGCAAAGAAGACCAGACTTTGGACATACTGGACAAAGATATTTTAAAAAATTTTCCTTATGCTCAAGGAGACAAAAAAAGATTTGGAGAAAGAACTAAAGGATATCACATAAACAACTTATGAACCATGTGAGACTCTCAATTAAAGAGATGGAAATTTTAAAAAAGAAATCAAAGAGAAATACTGGAGTTGAAGGCCAGAATAAATGAAATGAAAAATTCCCTACAGGGTTTCAAAAGCAGATAGGAACTGGCAAAAGAAAGAGTCAGTGGACTTGAAGATAAGACCATTGAAATGATGCAGGCTGTGGAGCAGAAAGAAAAAAGAATGAAAAAAGTAATCACACCCTGAAAGATCTGTGGGATACCATCAAGTTTACTAACAAATGCACAATTGGATTTCCAAAAAGAGAAGAAAGAGAGAAAGAGGTAGAAGAAATTTTCAAAGAAATAATGGCATAAAACTTCCAAACTTTAATGAAAAATATGAAGATATTCAAGAATCCTAACAAACTCCAAATGGAATAAACTTGAGGCAAACTATGTCCAGACAAATTCCAAGGACAAGGATAGGTTTCTTCTTTCTTTTTTTTTAATTGAGAAATCTGCACACACATACAGTCCATACATGGTATACACACATGGATCACAATATCATCATATAGTTGTGTGTTCATCACCATGATCATTTTTAGAACATTTGCATCACTCCAGAAAAAGGAAAAAAGTCATGCATCTCATACCTTTTACCCCTCCCTCTCATTGACCACTAGTATTTCAATTTACTCAATTTATTTTACCTCCTTATGGATAAGTTTCTGAAAGCTGCAAGTGCAAAGCAAGATGTTATGTACAAGAGGGCCCCAGTAAGATTAAGTTCCAGTTCCTCTTCAGAAACTATGGAAGCAAGAAGACAGTAGTATGAAAGATTTAAAGTGCTAAATAAAAACAATTGCCAGCCAAAAATTTTATATCCATGAGATTGTCTTTTAAAAATGAGGAACAGATTAAGACATTCCCAGATAAGTAAAAGCTGAGGGAGTTCATCACCACTAGACTCCACAATGCTAAACAGAGTGCTTCAGGCAAAGGAAAGGGCATTAGACAGTGGAAGGAACTTACATAAAGAAAAAAGAGGTTCCGCAAATGTAACTATATGGTCAATTACAAATGCTAGCAATGTTGTATTGCATTTTTTTGTATGTAACTCCACTTTTAACTTATTACAGTTTCTAAAATGTAAATGCATACAAAATTTATGATAAATTTATAGTTTTGGCCATACTATGTACAAAGATATAATTTGTAACAAGTACAACAAAAAAGTGGGAATTGGAGGGATGGGAACAGTGCATGTGTATGCTAGCAAATTAAGTTGGTATCAAATCAAATGTGATTGCTATATTTTGGTCAAAAGGCAGAGATTGGCAGAATGGATTAAAATAAAAAACAGGAGCCAATTATATACTGCTTCCAAGAGACTTACCTTAAATCAAAAACATAAGTAGATTGAAAGTGAAAAGATGGAAAGGAATATTCCATGCAAATAGTAACTAAAAAGAGAGTGAGTTGGCTGTACTAACATCAGATAAAATAGGCTTTAAGTAAAAAACTGTTACAAGGGACAAAGAAAGATACAATATGCTAATAAAGGAGTGAATGTGACAAGAAGACACAATAATTATAAATAAATATTCACACAATATCTGAAGCAAACTTGATGATTTGAAGGGAGAAATAGATGGTTCTACATTAATAGTAAGAGACTTCAATATACCACTTTCAATAATGGATAGATCATTTAGACAGAAGATCAACAAGGAAATATAAGACTTGAACGATACTATTAACCAATTAGATCTAATATATGTATAATATATTTATACATGTCTGTATAAAACACTCCACCCAATAGCAGCAGGATACACATTCTTCTCCTGTATATGCATCATTCTGTAGGATAGATCATATGTTAGGTCACAAAACAAGTCTCATAAATGTAAAAATATTGAAATCATGCAATGTATCTTCTCTGGTCACAGTGGAATGAAGCTAGAAACCAATATATGGGAGAACTGGAAAATTCACAAATATACACGTGGAAACTAACAACCCACTTTTCACCAACAACGGGTCAAGGAAAAAATCACAAGAGAAATTAGGAAATATCTTGAGCAAATGAAATGAAAACACAGCATATCAAAAATTATGGATTGCAGCAAAGCGAGTGCTGAGAGGGACATGTATAGCTTTAAATTCTTACATTAGAAAAGAAAACAGACTTCAAATCAGAGACCTAACCTCAAAACTGCAAGAAGTAGAAAGAGAAGAGCAAACTAAATCCAAACTTCAAGATTTCTTTCCTTAAGAAGTAAGGAAATAAAGATTAGAGCTGGAGAAAAGTGAAATGACAAATTAAAAAAAAAAAAACAGAATTAATGAAGCCAAAATTTTGTTTTTTGAAAAGATCAATAAAATTTTCAAATCTTTAGCTAGACTAACAAAGAAAGAGGGATGCAGAAACTAAAACAGAAATGAATGAGTGGCATTACAGACTCCACAGAAATAAAAAAGATTTTAAGAGGATACAGTGAACAACTATAATCTAAAGCATTAGATAAGCTAGATGAAATGGACAAATTCCTAGAAACACATAAACTACCTGCACTGACTCAAAAAGAAGTTGAAGATTTGTAAGAACAATTAAAGAGATTGAATGACTAATTTTAAAAAATTAAAAAAAAAAAACTACCCAACAAAGAAAAACCCAGAACCAAAGAGCTTCACTAGTGAATTTTACTAAACATTCCAAGAGGATTACTGGCTATCCTGCTCAACCTCTTCCAAGAGGAGGGAACCTCCTAACTCATTCTATGAGACCAACATCACCTTAATAGCAAAGCCACACAAAGACACCAAAAGAAAAGAAAATTACAGACCAATAGCCCTTACGAATGTAAATGGAAAAATCCTCAGCAAAATATTAGCAAACATGACTTCCATGCTAGAGACCTGGGTTCGATTCCTGGACCGTGTACCCAAAGGGGGGAAAATACTAGCAAGCAGACTCTGGCAATACATTAAAGGAATTACACACCATGATCAAGTGGGCTTTATCCTAAATATAAAAGGGTGGTTCAGCATAAGAAAACCACTTAATGTAGTACACCATACTAACAGAAAGAAGGAAAAAAACACACATGATCATCTCAATTGTCAAAGAATAGGCATTTGACAAAATCCATCAACTTTTCTCAATAAAACCCTTAGAAAAATAGGAATAGAAGGAAACGTCTACATAATGATAAAGGGCATATATGGAAAAACACACTACTAACATCATAATCAATTGCAAAAGACTGAAAACTTTCCCTCTAAGATCTGTAATAAGACAAGGATGCTTACTGTTACCACTGTTACTCAATCTTATACTGGAAGCTCTAGCCGGAACAATTAGGGAACAAAAAAGAAATAGAGGGTATCCATATTGGAAACGGAGAAGTAAAGTTTTCTCTATATGGAGATAACATGATCCTATATATATAAAATCCTGAAAAAATCCACAGCAAAGCTATTAGAGCTAAGAAATGAGTAAAGCAAAGTGGCAGGGCACAAGATCAACATGCAAACATTAGTAATATTTCTATATGATAGTGTTGAAAATCTGAAGAGGAAATCAAGAAAACTATTCCATTTACAATAGTAACTAAAATAATCAAATATCCAGGAGTAATTTTAATTGAGGATATAAAGAATTTGTTTATGGAAAATCACAAACCATTGCTAAAAGAAATCAAAGAAGACCTAAATAAATGGAAGATGTTCTAGTTTGCTAGCTGCTGAAATGCAATATACCAGCAACAAAATGGCTTTTAAAAAGGGGAATTTAGGGCCACGGTGACTCAGCAGGCAAGAATGCTCGCCTGCCATGCTAGAGGACCCGGGTTCGATTCCTGGTGCCTGCCCATGTAAATTTAAAAAATTTAAAAAAAAAGAAGTTGCTAGTTTATAGTTCTAAGGCCAAGAAAATGTCCCAATTAAAACAAGTCTATAGACATGTCCAATCAAAGGCATCCAGGAAAAGATACCTTGGTTCAAGAAGGCCAGTGAAGTTCAGGGTTTCTCTCTCAAGTGGAAGGGCACATGGCGAACACAGTCAGAGTTTCTCTCTCATCTGGAAAGCCACATGGTGAACATGGCGTCATTGCTAGCTTCCTCTCCTGGCTTCCTATTTCATGAAGCTCCCTGGGAGGCATTTTCCTTCTTCATCTCCAAAGGTCACTGGCTGGTAGACTCTGCTTCTCATGGCTATGTTGTTCTGCTCTGTTCTCTCTGAATCTCCCTTTCTCCAAAATGTTTCCTGTTTATAGAATTCCAGTAAACTAATCCAGACCCACCCAAATAGATGGAGAAACATTTCCACCTAATCCAGCTTACCAACCACTCTTAATTGAATTAAAACTCCAGGGATATGGCCTAATTATAGTTTCAAACATACAGTACTGAATAGGGATTAGAAGAAACAGCTGCCTTTACAAAGTGGGTTAGGATTAAAACATGGCTTTTCTAGGGAATATACATCCTTTCAAACTGGCACAGAAGACATTCCATGTTCACAGATTGGAAGACTAAATAATTTTCCAAGGTGATTTACAGACAACACAATCCTGATCAAAACTCCAACAGCCTTCTTTGAAGAAATGGAAAAGCCAATCATCAAATTTGTTTGGAAGAGTAAGGTGCTCTGTATTGCCAACCATCATGAAAAAGGAAAAGAAAATTGGAGGATACATACTTTCTGATTTAAAACATTTTACAAAGCTACAGTAATCAAAACCAGCATGGTAGTGGCACAAGGACAGAAGTATTGCTCACTGGAATCACAATAAGAGTCCAAAAATAAACATTCACGTCTATGGCCAAATAATTTTTGACAAAGGTGCCAAGTCCATTCAATGGGGAAAGGATAGTCTCTTCAAAAATGTGCTGGGAAAACGGGATATCCAAATGACAAAGGATGATGTTGGACCCTGTGATGGTTAGGTTCATGTGTGACCTTGGCCAGGTGATGGTGCCCAGTTGTCTGGCCAGGCAAGCATTGGCCTATCTGATACTGTGAGGACATTTCATACACTAAATCATCAGTCAATTGTTGCATCTGTGGCTGATTACATCTATGATCAACTAAGGGGCATGTCTTCTGTAATGAGAGATATTTAATCCAATCAGTTGACTGCTTTTAAGAGAGAGGTGAGACTGCCTTCCCCCCCTAAGTGGCACATGACTCCCAGGACTGTAAATCTCCCTGGCAATATGGGACAGAAAGCCTGGGATAAGCCAGGACCTGGCATCAAGAGATCGAGAAAGCCTTCTTGACCAAAAGGGGAAAGAGAGAAATGAGACAAAATAAAGTTTTAGTGGCTGAGAGATTTCAAACAGAGTCAAGAGGTTATCCTGGAGGTTATTCTTGTGCACTAAACAGATAACCCTTTTTAATTTACGTTGTATTGTAGTAGCTAGAGGGAAGTACCTGAAACTGTTGAGCTGTATTCCAGCAGCCTAGATTCTTTAAGACAATTGTATAAAGATATAATGTTTACAATGTGACTGTGTGATTGTGAGAACCTTATGTCCGATGTTCTTTATATTTAGGGCATGGACAGATGGGTAAAATATATGGATATAAATAAATAAATAAATAATAGAGGGGACAAAGGGTAAAATAAATTGGGTAGATGTAAACACTAGTGGTCAATGAGAGGGAGGGGTGAGGGGTATGGTATGTATGAGTTTTTTCTTCTTTCTTTTTACTTCTTTTGCTGGAGTAATGCAAATGTTCAAAAACTGATCATGGTGATGAATATGCAACTATGTGATGATATTATGAGCCATTGATTGTACACCATGTATGGAGTGTTTTTATGTCAAGAATACATGTTTGTATGTTAAGTGTTTACAATAAAAACATTAAAAGAAAAAAGAAAGAGAGAGGTGAGGACTTCAGCAGTCAGGAAAGAAATTTCATCTCTTCTTTGGTCAGCCAACCTCTCTGAGGAATTCACTGAAGTTCTTCATCAGAGTGCTGGCTTGCAGCCTGCCTTACAGAATTTGGACTCATGTATCTCCACAGTTTCATGAGACAGTTTTATAAAATCTCATACTATTTGCAGATATCTCCTGTTGGTTCTGTTTCCCTAGAGAAACCTGACTAATACAGACCCCTACGTCACACAATATACTACAATTAAATTCAAAGACTTTAGTAAAAGAACCAAAAACTACTAAATTCCTAGAAGAAAGCATAGGAAGCATCTTCAAGACCTGTGTAAATAATGCTTTCTTAGACTTCACACCAAAAGTGTGAACAACAAAAGAAAAACAGATCAATGGAGCTTCATCAAAGCGAAAAATTTTTGTGCATCAAAGCACTTCATCATGAAAGTAAAAAGACAACTTATACAATGGGGGAAATATCTGCAATTTATAAACATAAGGGAACAGAGTTAAGCTAGAACTAAGCTAGGATAACCATTACAATACAGGTCACTACAATTTACAAATGTAAAAGAGTGGAGCTAAACTAGAAATGAGTTGCAATAGCCATTACCGTAACAAGCATAAACACTGTAGCTGGTGATTAATTCTGGACTGACTCAAGCTCCTTCATTAATATGAGGAGTTTGTCTGAATGTTAAGACCCTAAAGTTGTAAAACAGGATAAGGGGGCACAAAAAGGGCCAGTAAAGAGATTTTTATAATCCGCAATTCAGTGATTTTCAGTAATTTCAGGTATTTCTTTTTGCCTAGTCTACAATATACTAGAGAGTAAGAAAAGGACAGCTATATAATGATTCAGTCATCACAATGATTTGTTAAGTCTTAATTTCTTGGTTACAATATTGAAGTCTTTATTCCAAAATTTGAACAGGAGGCCAGTAGGCTGGAAACTCAGGCAAGAGCTGATGCTGCAGTCTTGAGGCAGAAGTTCTTCTTATCTAGGAAACCCCAGTTTTTGCTCTTGAATCCGTCAAATGATTGGATGAGGCTCACCCATACTAACAATGGTAATCTCTTTAACTTAAAATCAACCAATTGTAGATGCTAATCACATCTACAAAACATCTTCACAGGGACACCTAGGCTAGTGTTTGACCAAACAACTGGGCACTATAGCCTGGCCTGGTGGATACAAAATTAACCATCACAAACTAAGAGGTAGATATTATTATTATATCCAATTTACAGATAAGAAAACTGAGGCTTAGAGAGAGTTTAAGTAACTTTCCCAAAGCTATATGGTTGTAGACGATAGAAGAGAAATTGAAACTCACACGGTCTGATTCAAGAAAAATCAAATTTAACCTTTACACATTTCTCCCTTCTTGGATTAATCAGTTTATGCTTTGGTCCAGTGTCAATTGGGGTCATCGTGTCCCCTTTGACCTAGACTGGGTTGGATCATCCCTCCATTCTATATTCTGTGCAAAATCCAGGTGCTCCCTGAGATTTCTGTGAATTTGAATGAGCTCATGTTGTCATGGTAATATTTGGCTCAGTGCTCCTGTTTCCATGGAGTTATTTCAGTTATGGACAGGCCAGCATGTGGTCTCCCTACTCTGTACTCTGCTGGCCCAGCTAGGGACACAGTTATTTTCCTTGATTCCTGTTGACCAAGACTGTTTTGCTTTCTCTTGACCAAGCTTCTGGCCTATGCTCCTTGTGTGCCCCCACCTGCTTCCTCCCTGCCCTGACTACCTTAAAACTAATCTAGCAGCTGTGGGGCTGCAGAGAAACACTCAGACTGCAGGAAAAAAAATGGTTAGAAAAGACATTCTCAGACCCTAACTATTCTGAATAATATCAATCGCTCCATAGACCTCTCCCTCTTCTCTCCTGGCCCTTACAGAATCCAGGTAGCCCATGTAGTCACATGATCACACTGGCTGCAGTGCAGCCTGGGAAATGTAGTCTCTTGTGAGGGGTGTCACGTGCCCAGATGGAGTGAGAAGGGGAGAACAGATATGGGGAGCAGGGTGGGTGGTGACAAAGGGAAGTCTGTGCTTCAACCTAGCTGCGTTCCAGCCTCCTGACCTTTACTCACTCTTGTACTCTCTATCCTTTTTCTTCCACTTTCCTTATGTCTTAATTCTCTCCTTCTACCCCTCCATTCTCATGTATTTCTAAAGCAGAACAGTTTAGATTTCTCTCATTTTTTGCCCCTCCTGTTTTCCCTTGTCTCAGGATCTTGCTTTCTATCCCAAATGACCTAAAAAGCTATTGCCCTAAACAAAGACAGTTCACACTCAAAGATAGTCTGGCCCCGGCTGTTGAGATTTTGTTCCTACCCTGCTACATGGTAGTAATAAAGCAAGATAGCGTCTTCTTCTTTTTTTTTTTTTTAATTTTTATTAATAAACCCAATCAACATATGATACGAACATTCTTTTTTTAATCACATAGTTGTATATTCGTCATCATGATCATTTCTTAGAACACTTGCATCAACTCGGAAAAAGAAATAAAAAGAAAACAGAAAAAAAATTCATACATATCATACCCCCTATCCCTCCCTTTCATTGATCACTAGCATTTCAATCTACTAAATTCATTTTAACATTTGTTCCCCCATTATTTATTTATTTTTAATCCAAATGTTCTACTCATCTGTCCATAAGGTAGATAAAAGAAGCATCGGACACAAGGTTTTCATAAACACACAGTCACATTGCGAAAGCTGTATCATTATACAATCATCTTCAACATGCTACTGGAAACAAGATAGTCTCTTTTTT
>PVIY010004469.1:75704-102817 GCA_004026745.1 Myrmecophaga tridactyla | reverse complement strand
AAAAAAAGTTATACATACCATACCCCTTACCCCTCACTTTCATTTACCACTAGCATTTCAAACTAAATTTATTTTAACATTTATTCCCCCTATTATTTATTTTTATTCCATATGTTCTACTCTTTTGTTGATATGGTAGATAAAAGGAGCATCAGACACAAGGTTTTCACATTCACAGAGTCACATTGTGAAAGCTATATCATTGTTCAATCATCATCAATAAACATGGCTACTGGAACACAGCTCTACATTTTCAGGCAGTTCCCTCCAGCCTCTCTGCTACATCTTGAACAACAAGGTGATATCTACTTAATGCGTAAGAATAACCTCCAGGATAACCTCTTGACTCTGGAATCTCTCAGTCATTGACACTTAGTCTCATTTCACTCTTCCCCCTTTTGGTCGAGAAGGTTCTCTCAATCCCTTGATGTTAATTCTCAGCTCATTCTAGGGTTTTTCTCAGTCGCTTGATGCTGAGTCTCAGCTCATTCCAGGATCTCTGTCCCATGTTGCCAGGAAGGTCCACACCCCTGGGAGTCATGTCCCATGCAGAGAGGGGGAGGGTGGTGAGACTGCTCTTCATGTTGGCTGGAAGGAGAGGCCACATCTGAGCAACAAAAGAGGCTCTCTTGGGGGTGACTCTTAGGCCTAAATTTTAAGTAGACTTGACCTATCCTTTGTGGGGTTAAGTTTCATATGAACAAACCCCAAGACTGGGGGCTCAGTCTGTAGCTTTGGTTGTCCACACTGCTTATAAGAATATCAAGAATCAGAGTGAAGGATTTTTAATCCAACACTTTACTTCACACATGAATCCTGACTAATTCCACAGGCTAGTATTGTTTCAAGTAAATGCAGTTAATTAATACTTTTAATGTATTTCCACAAATATCTGATACTTGATGATCTTAAATGTCTTTCAAATCTCTAACAGTAAGTTTTGATCAAAATACTAGGCATGTTTCCTTAAGCGTCTGAATAATAGTTCTGTAGTAGAAAATATCACTGCTTGTTTTCATTTTTTATATGTTTTAGTAAAACTGTAAAAACTAACTAATATCATTGACTAGAACCTAACAAGATGCACTAAAATTTAAAAAGATAATTTCAAGCTGTGTAAACTTCTTGAAAACATGAACACTGAAGTATGGGAAAATAAAAAATAAGTATCCACTTTATGTAAATGATATTTTCTATTAATTATTAAGATACTCCTAGAATAAGTATTTGTTTTAATATATCACCTTTGAAATGTAGTTTTTGTGCAAACGGTGGGAATTTACTAACCACATTTTCCCTAGTCATGTTCATATATGGCTTTCAAACACATCTCAGTAAAAGCGAACAAATTAACCCTCTTAAAATAAGGTCTCTGAAGTTTTAAAGGTATAACTTTTGCATTGTATCCGTGATGGTTAGGTTCTGGTGTCAACTTGCCCAAATGATTATGCCCAGTTGTCTGGTCAGGCAGGCAGTGACCTAACTCTTGCTACAAGGATATTTCATGGCTGAGTGATTAAATCATCAGTCAGTGGATTGCATCTGTAGCTGATTACATCAGAGCTCAACTGGGGTGTCTCCCACAATGAGATAATCCAATCAGTCAAAGGCTTATAAGGACATAGAGAGACTCTTTCATGGCTTCTTCAACCAGTGAGCCTCTCCAGTGGAGTTCATCCAGACCCTTCATCAGAACCACCAGCCTCACAGCATGCCCTACGGTTTCTGGACTCTTGCATTCCAATGATTGTGTGAGACACCTCTGTAAACCCCTTATTTACAGATCTGTCCTGTTGGTTCTGTTTCTCTAGAGCACCCTGACTAACGCAGTATTCATGAAAGCAAATTATTTAGAAACCTTTAAAATCAATTTACAAATAAAAAAGTTGTGAATGATCATGATTAGAAATTCTTAATCATGGAATTTCAGAAATTCTCCATTGATGATTTAGCTCCAGGGGACAAAACAGATTTTGTGTGTATTTTCCTTGACATATCATGTCCCTTCCATCATATAATTTCTTTGGCATTACTTTCTTCATCTTTTAGATAGTTTAAAGTATTGAACTTGAAAAAAAATGTAATTTGAAAATACAGTGGGATTTGTGAAGCAAATGACTGGTTGCAGTTAGCTCTACACAGTTATCCCAGAATTCCACTAGGAAGTTTGGATAGACCAGGGAAAAATCAAAGATGGTAATAAAGAGAGTATAGCAGGAGGTTATAGGCTTCTTTTGTTTGTTTAGACATTTGAAGATAGAAGAAAAATAGATTGAGTTGTCATTCTCCTGTTCATTTCTAAGTTCTAATAGAGAGAAAGTCAACTTGTAAATTATTTTTCTTCTTAGCTTGTGACATTTTGGTTAACTGTGTTTATTGAAAAACTCTCACCTTTTAGCCTTGATTTAAAGTAGTCACCCAGTCTCAGAATTTTGAACAATATGTGGCCATCTCAATCCTCATTTTTAATATCCATTCAGTCACCAAATTCCAGATTTTTTCAAGATATCTCTTATTCGAGTTTTTTTCACTTTATTTTCTTTGTCAACATCCAAGTCCACAATTTTATTACCTCTTACAGAGATAATTCAAAGACCTTCCTAGATGTTCTCCCTAACTTCAATCTCTTCCCTATTCTACATATAGATTCATTCCATATATAACTGGTAGATCATATAGATTCATTCTATACACAACTGGAAGATAAATGTTGTTTAAATCCTTTTTAAAAATATGTCATTAAATAAATATATATATGTTGTTGTTCATAGCGTGAATTTCAACAATTCATCCCATATGATCATCTCTCTCCAAACAACCATATTTGATAAGAGTTCTAAAGTACAAATTTAACTTACGTTATATCAGCCACTACATTATAGGATTTTGATCCTTATTATGTCTTGTTTGGATTTAGACCCTTGGGTCACTTTGACCTTTAAAATGACTTTAAAAGGCAGAGAATGCAGCAGCATTACTAGAAAGTTATAGGATCTTTCAAGTTGTTCTTTTTTTGTTAGATTTAGTGGCCGTATTAATTATTCTAGCTTTTGAATAGAATAATAATTTGTTATCTGTCTGTTTTTCACCCAATATTTTTCAAAATATGGTATCTATTTTAGTTGTATTAAAAGGACACAAGTTAGAAATCATGAAGTGGTTACAAATAGATTTAGATAGAAAGGGATTATTTTTTGTGATCATACAAATATAAACCTCTCCTTCCGGCCCTTTATAGGTATCTTACATTAAAAGACTGAGTTAACACAGTTATTCCCTAGGCCCTGGAATATAAGAATCTGGGTGCTTAATTGAATCCATTTAGGTTCAGAATTTTCTGGTTAAGTTATTCTTTCTTGGGAAATTTAAGAGACACAACTTAATTAAGATAAAACTATCACTATGAATAATCAATATTCATCTTTGTTGAAAATCAAATAAAGTATGTAAAATTGATGTCTAAGTGTGTTGTTTGAGTTTAATAATCCATCTGCCTATCTATCTGTCCATTCACTTATCTGTCATCATCATCTATTAACCTATTCGAATTCCATCCATCCATCCATTTATCCAAATAAAGAACGCAAATTTTATGTCTATCAAAGCCAATTTGTGAGATTTAAACATTTAAAATTTTTCAAAGCATCAGTGATGTCAAATGAAGCATATATAGTTTTTAGGATTGAGTAGCATAAAACTTAGAACAGCACGTGATACATTATTAAGGAATTAATAATTATATATACATATATAAATACATATATAAATTATATATACATACATATATTTATATACACTTATATCACATATGGCTTTGTTGCAACAACTACAAAATAAATTCCCTTTATTTGTAGCAATATACACCTATCTGTTCTCACATACATACAAATATACAAGTAGCTTTGTAGCAGAAACTGCTGGTTGCCCCCCAATATCTCCACTCTCCTTCTTCCTTCAGAGCTTCACTTAAATGTATGACAACCCATAAAAATGGTATTTTCCAGCAACTTAGTCTTAGAATTTGTGACCTTAGAATTAATTGTGGCCACAGTAATTGTTTTGGAATAGTTGTACTATCTTCTAGTCAATATGCTTAAAAGGAAACAGTGAACCTTTCTTTCTCCAGTAAAGTCCTACTTGCTGGAATGAGAATGTGATAGCTGGAGCTCAAGCAGTCATTTTGACTATGAAGCCAAAACTGCATCCTGAGAAAGGTAGGGAGAAAAGGTAAAAGGAAAAAATAGTTATAATATCTGTAGTAGTCAACTAATTCTAATAGATATCAATATATTAATAACTTGAGAATATATAAATCTCAAGAAAAATGTTGTCATTATCAATAAACCATATAAATTGGTTGACTACAAAGGCATTCTGTAAGTGCACTCATACTTAACTTCAAGATTTTCACACTTGTAATTATGTCTCTGATGATTGTGTAACCTTCAGACCAACCCCAAACCGTAGGCACTCAGACTTTTTTAAGAGAGAAAAATAAAAATTCTCTCTCCTTACTGCTAAAGTAATCACTTCTCTTTCTTAAACATCTTTCATTGCTGAAGATATTATTCAGAAGATTTAAGCCCATGAAATGTCCTCACAGTAACAGTCAGGCTAATGCTTGCTTGACCAGACAACCAGGCACTTTTACCTGGCCAAGTTGACACATGAAATTAACCATCCTAGTTCACCCTTTGTCACCTTGGCCGCTATACACATAACCTTAGACCATACTTAATCTCTAAATTAAAAATGATAACCATAGTTTGTGGAACTCAACTCTCCTGCATACAACTGGAAATGCACTAAATCTTTCCATAATAGGGTGCACGTCCTTGGATAATATTCATTCTTAAACTTGACATCCTATAATTTAAATACAACAACATGAACAATACAACTTATGTCATATGCTAAGGGGATAAGATGGGGATGAAAACAAAGATATTTGCTTTATGTACAAATAGAAACATACTGATAACAAAATGAGGTAGAAATATTCATACCACTACAGTCCTCATTTCTGTCACTGGTCACAGGGTAAGAGTTCATATTTGTCATTACCTTCTTCCACTACCCATTCCATGTTCCATTTACCCTCAGCAAACATCTCAGCTGGCTGTGGTTCTTTGCCTGATAAAATGACCCAAACCTTCATCTCTGAAGTTTCTGGGCCATTATTAGTCCTGCTTGGATTTGGTTGTTGCAGTTTCCCAGGGATTTTTTTTTTTTTGGTCAGGCACCGGGAATTGAACCCAGATCTCGGGCATGGCAGATGAGAATTCTGCCACTGAGCCACCGTCACACCACCCTCCTAGTGATTTTAATCACAGGGCATGACAGTACTAAGAGACACTCTAGGGTGTCTCTTGTATTCCAGGAAAACACGTTTTTACCTCCATTGTGTAGTTGCAGTCCTATTTCTCCTTCCTACTCAGGACAAATCACCCCAACCAGTATAGTAACTCCCCTCCTTGCCTATTGATTCAGAGGCATGAGAAGCCCAAAATGACCAGGTGACAGTCTTAACTTCTAGTTCAAGAAATTGTATCTTTTTGGTGGAAGCACTCTTTCTTTTGGAACTAAGACCTATAGACTGGAAGAGCTTAATGTTGCAGTGACAGGAAACAACATTTTTTCTAGTGGATCACTTGAGGTAATAGTGAATGGTGTCATTCCCATTTCCACCCCTTGATTCCTGGACCTATGAATCCTGGCTATGGGAGAAACAGCACCATAGAATGGATGCTGATTTAAAGCACCACAGCCTCCTGAGAAATTGTCTCAGTTCTGCAAGGACTATAGCACCTAGTTGGTGCCATAATGGAGTCTTTAAAAGGTCATTCCACCATTCTGTTAATCCAGCTGCTTTAGGATGATGAGGAACACAGAAAGAAGAGAGAATTCCATAAGCATGTGCCCATTCCTGCACTTCATTCACTGTGAGGTAGGTTCCTTGATCAGAAGCAATGTTGTATAAATAACATGATAATGGTTAAATCATTCTGAGAGTCCATAGCTGGCAGTTTTGGCAGAAGCATTGCATTCAGGAAGGCAAACCCATAAACAGAATATGTGTCCATTCCAGTTAGAACAAATAGCTGCCCCTTCCATGACGGAAGTGGTCCAATGAAATCAACCTGCCATCAGGCAGCACACTGATCAACTTGGGGAATCGTGCCATATCGGGGATTGAGTGTTGGTCTCTGTTGCTGCCAGATTGGGCCCTGAGCAATGTCTACAGCCAGGTGAGACTTGGTGAGTGAAAATCCATGTTGCTGAGCCCATGTATAACCTCCACGTCAACCACTTTGTTCATAAGCCCATTGGACAATGACAGGAATGACTAGCAAAATAGGCGGACTGGTATCCGCAGAATGGGTCATCTTATACACTTGATTATTAAATCTTCTGCTGAATTCACCCTCTGGTGAGCTTTCATATGAGATGCAAATATCTTCATGTTTTTTACCCACTCAGAAAGGTCTATCCACATACCTCTTCCCTGGACCTCTTTGTCACCAATTTTCTACTCATGTTCCTCCCTAGTCACTGACCATCCAGTTAACTATTAGCAACACTAATGGACAGCAAAATGAACAACCAAGTACACTTCTCGAAGTTCTGTTTGCTGGGAAGATTTCTCTTCATCACTGTCCTTCAGGGACATCCCAGAAAAGAGTTACAGGGTCGCAGCTGTCCACTTCTGGGTGTTACCTGCATATCATGCATAATCACCTGTAAACCAGGCCCAAGGGCCCTTTTCCTTAACCAAATGATTGTAAGGAACTCCCCCAAGAGGCCATAGTTGTGGGCTGAGAAGGAGAAGGTAACATGGCAGAAGTGGGGGCCATGGGCATTTGGACTACTTCCTCATGTAACTTACTTGTGCCTTCAGGACCTGTTCTGGCCCTATCTGATATATACCATTTCCAGTTTATGATGGAGTGCTGCTGTGTATGGCCAAATTTATTTCTTGGTGGATCAGACAATATTTAGCTCATGATAAGCAACTCAGGTCTCATGTTAACTTGGTGGCCCATGGTTTCTATAAGGCCCAGTAGTAGGTCAAAAGCTATTTCTCAAAAGAAGAGTAGTTATCTGCAACAGATGGTAAGGCTTTGCTCCAAAATCCAAAGGGCCTGCATTGTGATTCTCCTATAGGGGCTTGCCAAAGGCTCTAGACAGCATTACTATTTGCCACTGACACTACCAGCACCATTGGATCTGTTGGATCACATGACCCAAGTGGCAAAGCAGCTTGCACAGAAGCCTGGACTTGTTGCAGAGTCTCCTTTTGTTCCAATCTACTCTCAAATCTAGCATCTTTTCTGGTCACTTGGTAATTGGGCTGGAGTAGTGCACCCAAAGGAGAAATATATTGTCTCCAAAATCCAAAGAGGCCAACTAGGCATTGTGCCTCTATTTTGGTCATAGGAAGGGTCAATGCAACAGCTTTCCTTCACCTCTCAACTTGCCCCATACTTTTGGATACCTAGAAATTTCACTGAGGTGGAAATCTTCAGTGTTTTGTTAAATTTTTCTCCCATCCTCTGGCATGCAAATGCCTTACCAATAAGTTTAGACTAGTTGCTACTTCTGGCTCACTAGATCTAATCAACATAACTCCATCAATAAAATGGACCAGTGTTATGGCTTGTGGGAGGGAGAAATGATCAAGTTCCCTGTGGACAGGATTATGACATAGGGCTGGAGGGTTGCCCTACCCTAAGGTAGGACAATGAAGGTATACTTCTGGCCTTGCCAGTTGAAAGCAAACTGTTTCTGGTGGTACTTATTAAGCTCAATTGAGAAAAAAGCATTTGTTAGACCAATAGCTACATACCAGGTACCAGGGAATATTATTTGCTCCAAACAATGATATCACATTTGGAACAGCATCTGCAATTGAAGTCACCACCTGGTTAAGTTTATGATAATTCGCTGTCATTCCAAGACCCATCTGTTTTCTGCACAGGGAACATAAGAGATTTGAATGGGGTTGCCTTAGAGATCACCACACCTGCATCAAGTCCTTTACAGGGGCGCTAATCTCTGAATGCCTCCAGGAGTCAGGTGTTGCTTTTGATTTACTATTTTGCTAGGTAGGGACAGTTCTAGTGGCTTATACTTGGCCTTTCCTAACATAATAGCCCTCACTCCACAAGTCAGGGAACTACTGTGGGGATTCTGCCAGTTGCTGAATTTGTCTATTCCAATTATGCATTATAGAACTGGGGAAATAAACACAGAATGGGTCTGGGGACCCACTTGCCCTACTGTGAGAGAGGCCTGAGCTAAAACTCCATTGATCACCTGACCTCCATAAGCCCCTACTCTGTGGTGGAAAACACTGATGTTTTGGATCTCCTGGAATAAATGTCACTTCTGAGCCAGTGACTAATAATCCCTGAAATATCTGATCATTTCCTTTTCTCAAGTATACAGTTACTCTAGTGAAAGGCCATTGGGCTGTTTGGGGAAGGCTGGTATGAAGATTAGCAGTGTAAATTTTTGGCAGTGTAACAGAGTCCTTCCCTAAGGGGACCTGACCTTTCCCTCATTTAAGGAGCTTTGGACCCTCTCAAGTCTGGGGATTGGTTAAGGGTCCATATTTTGTAATTCAAGTTAGACTTTTGTTCACTTAGCCTAGAACTCTTGTGTTTATATAAATCAAGTAGGAATTTAGTATACTTTAGTAAAAACCCATAGATTTTACTTCTAGTTACCCCATGCCATAGTTCTCTGTGAGTCAGATTATTTTGATTGCTGCTTTGAGTCTGCTGTCCTTTATGGTAGCCATGCCCACCTTGTCACTGACAATTAGGTGCTGCCACATGACTTTGGCCAACTCAGGACCAATCATCTGCATTTTGTTTAAGGATTCCAGTTCAACGATAGTAGTTCTCATAGTAATGTCAGACATTACTATGAGAACTACATAGTAGTAGTAATGACTGACATTACTATGAGAAAGTCAACTACAGAACTCTTCAGAGATGATGGAGTAAGTCTCATAAATTTATTCCTCATAGTCCTGGCGAAAGCTGTGCCCTCTGAACATTCCTGGGGTGAGTAAGCAGGCCTTACATGGTAAAGCCATTCTAAAATTCCAATCTCTCTAAATCTCTGGATTCTGTCACCTAAATTATATCATGCCAATTCTGGCATTTCAACTTTGGGTGATGTTGGCCACTTTTTGGTCCATGCTTTGGCCAACCATCCAAACAAACTGTTAAAACCCTTTCTAACCCCTCAAGCTATAACACTGAATCCAGAATCTCTGCTGAGTGGGCCCATATCAATAAATTCAGCCTGATCCAGGTAACCGGGAGGGCATACTCACTAACCTTAAAAGTTTTATATAAGAAAGAGTGGTAACTTGTGTGAAGCAGTCTTCTAAGGCTACTCTGAGTCAAAAACTTTTCTGTATTATGTTTCCTAACTCTTCCAATGAACTATCCCTCTACAAAATACAAAATAAGATCAAAAGCAAGATTTCCCCTTGGTGTTAAGTCATGGCCCAAGCATTCATCCATGGGTGTGTTTGCTCTCCGTTCCATTCATTAATTCATATTTGAATTCACTCACATCCTAGGGCTCATGCTAGGCAATGTCATCAATGGTGTGTTCTGACAAATGTGAATCCAAGAGTTCACCTTTGAACATTGTCATAAACAAAAGTAATTAAGCAAAATAATTTATCCATGTGGCTGCATAATAATAAACTCAGTAAATATTTGGCTTAAAAAAAGAAAGATAATTCACTAACTAACCATAAAGTACCAAATCAATAAACTGTAACCATCAATTATTTCCTTCTGCTATGTCTGTCAAAGGAAAGGGCACACACAGCACATTTTTCTGAACTCACTTGACCTTTGGGGAAAAAAATCGACAACCAAGCAACAATAACTCTAAGCTATGTTTTTGTGAGGTGATTATAAAAAAAAATCTCCTAAGGCATTAAAAAGGGTACCTTATTTTCTGTTATATATTATTGTTTTAGTTTCCTGGCTGCTAAAACAAATACCGCAAATGGGTTGGCTTAAACAATGGGAATTTATTGGTTCATAGTTTTCATGACCAGGAATCCCAACATCAAGGTATTAATAAGGACATGTGTTCTCTCTGAAGTCTATAGAGTTCTAGTGCTGGTTTACCACAATCCTTGGGGCTCCTTGGCTTGCTTCTTTGCCACTACTACGTGGTTTCTTCCTGAGTCTTTCCTATCTTCTGGCTTCTCTGTATAATGTCTCCAGTAATATAGATTAAGTTCCACCCTGATTCAATTTGGCCACTCCTATATAGGATGTAAGAAGAACTTAGAAGATCTTATTCACAAATGAATTCAAACTTTAATTGATAATACATCTTTAAAGAGTCTTATTTTCAAATGGGTTCATACCCACAGGAACACAAATTAAGAACATGTCTTTTGTTGGTGTAAATGATTCAATTTCCAATAGCTCCATTACAATAAAACTTCATGAGAGTAATATTTTTCAATGAGATATATATTGTCACTGTCATATCACCTTGTATTATTCTACTCACTAATATCTGACTTTCTCCCATTTCATCATAATAAAGCCTATTTCTATAAAAGCCAATGACCATCTTGCCAAATCATATATTCAGTATTTTTCTCTCATCTTACTGGATCTCTCAGAAATCTTTAAGAAACTTGACAGCTCTCTTTATATATTTTTTCCTTTGACTTTCATAACACAATCCTAGTTCTTGTTATCATATTTGACACTCCATCTCAGTTCTCTTGGCTTGCTCCTTTTCCTTTCATTGTCTTCTAAATCTTGGAGGACTCAGGTTTCTGGTCTCTTTCTGTTTTCTTTATGATATAAATTAGTCTTCTGAATTCAATAGCTTCCTATGTTCTGCTGACTCTCAATTACTGTATCTCAATCCATGGGGCCTCCCATTATCCACCCGCCTACTTGATAGTACCACTTGGATATTATGGTGGTTTTAATCTGCACGTACTCGAGAAAAAATTGTTCTTAAATTTAGTCCATTCCTGTAGGTGTAAACCCAATATATGCATAACCTTTTGTTGAGATTGCTTTAGTTAAGTTGTGGCCTCACAGTAACACAGTAACAGTACCTCTCATAGTAACAATCAGGTCAGTGCTCACTTGACAAAGCAACTGGACGTCATAACCACTTTGATCAGATGAGTCTTAAACCTGTTACTGGAGTCCCTTATAAGTGGAATTCAATTCAGACAGAGGACAGAAAACCATGGAAGCAAGAAGCTGAAATCAACAAAACCTGGAAGAGAACATAGAGGCCAGGAGACATCACCGTGTGCCTTGCCATGTGATAAACTAAGGACCAAGGACCTATGCGGTCAGCCTTAGGAGAAAGCGTTGCCTGGATGCTCCCATGATTGGGACTTTCTTTTTGCCTCAAAATCATAAGCTAATAAATTATTATTGTTTAAGCCAATCCATTTCATGGTATTTGCTTAAGCAACCTAGGAAACTAAAACAGATAAGTAAGAGGTTCCTTAAACATATTAATCAGGCTTCTCCAGAGAAATATATATTTATAATTCATATTTACAGTCCAAATTTGATGTTCCGTAGGGAACATCTCAAGTTGGGAACTACAATGAAGATTTGTATGAATTCCTCAGGATAAACTGGTTGGCTAAAGTACAGATATAAATTCTTTCTGACTGCTGAAATCATCAGTTGTCCCTTTAAGACCTTCAAATGATCAAATGAGACTTCTTTCATTGCTGAAACCAATCTCCTTTGTTGATTGTAGATGTTATCAGTCATAGATGCAATCAACTGGCCTATTATTTAAATACACAAATTACTCTGTAAGAAATAGCTAGGCCAGTGCTTGCTTGACACATGGAATTAACCAGTACCATCCACCTTTGGATAATTTTGGCATCCATACACATTTTAAGTTATACCTAAACTCCAAATAAAAACAATAACAGTCCTATTTTTACCTAACTTGATTTAACTATGCTACATAAATCAGAAACACACTAACCCTTTCCCCAGAAGAGGATGTCAGTACTTGGGTAATATTTACTCTTAAATTTGATATCCTTGCAACTTAAACACTGTGACATAAAACCAATACAACTTATGCTATGTAAGGGGGAAAAATAAGGGAGAAAACAGATATATTTGCTTTATGTACATATGTTCTAGTTTGCAAATCTGCCAGAATGTGATATACTAGAAATGCAATGGCTTTGAAAAAGCAGAATTTATTAAGTTGCAAGTTTACAGTTCTAAGGCCATGAAAATGTCCAAATTAAGACAAGACTATAAAATGTCCAAATTAAGGCATCCATGGAAAGATACCTTGACTCAAGAAGGCCGATGATGTTTGGAGTTTTTCTCTCAACTAGAAGGGCACATAGCATCATCTGCTAACTATCTCTCCAGGCTTCTTCAATGGCTTCCCTGGGGATGTTTTCTTTCTTCATCTCCAATGGTCTCTGGCTGTATGGGTTCTGTTGACTCTGGTGCTCTAAAGCTTTTTCCAAAATGGTTCGCTCTTAAAGGACTCCAGCAAGCACACATCTATCTCCATGGAAACAGTCTAATCAAAAGTTACCAGCCACAATTGAGTGTCACATCTCCATGGAAACAAAAAAGATCCTGCCCAGCAATATCAAATGAGGATTAAAGGATGTGGATTTTCTGAGGTACATTATAGCTTGAAACTGACACAATATATAAAAATATTTTGTATTTATCTACTATGTATTATATGTTATATATAAATATTCATAACAAAACAAGGAATAAATATTGATAACCATTAGAATCCTAGTTTTTACAATTGGCTCAATAGCCATATCATGATATTAACTACCTAAATCCGTACCCATTACATATTCCATTTATTCTTAGCAAACACCTCAGCTAGCCATGGTGTTTCCCTGGCAGGGAAAGTAGGACATTAGTAGTACTGTCTGGATTTGTATGTTGAAGTTTTCTTTAGCTTTAAATAGATGGCAGCACTAAAAGACACCCTAAGAGATTTCCTATATCCCAGGCATGCTTATTACCTCTATTATATAGCAGTCCTATTTCCCCTTGATAATCAGGATCAATTATTCCAACCAGTACAGTAATTTCCTTCTTTGCCTATTGATTCATTGTTGTGTCTCCTGTTGGATGCATTCCTCATTTTGTAGGTAAGACTTATAGACCAGAAGAGCTTAAGGTTGCAGGAACAGAGAACAAAAATTTTTGTAAGGTGTCACTAGAGGCAATAGTGGTACCACTCTCATTTCCACCCCTTGATTCCTGGACTTGTGAGTCCTGACTTCATGAGAGGGATCATCATAGATTAAGAGCATATAGAGTCCCCTGGAGAATATCGCACCATTCCTGTAAGGTTTGACACCCAGTTAGCACCGTAACTGACACATCAAAAGGCCATTGCACTATTCTGTTAATCCAGCTTCTTAAGAATGACAGAGAACTTGGTAAGACCAGAGAATTCTCTGAGTATGTGCCCATTTCCACAGTTCATTTGCTATGAAGTGTGTTCTTAATCAGAAAGCAATGCTGTGAAGAATACCGTGATGATGGTCATGTCATTATAAAATTCCATGAATAATAGTTATTACTCAAGAACTGCCTGCAGGAAAAGCAAATTCAGTTTTGGAGTATATATCTATTCTAGTAACAACCAAACAGTGCCCCTTCTATAATGTAAGTGATCCAATGTAATCTACCTGCCATCAAGATGATCCCCTTGGGGAATGGTGCCATAGCAAAGACTGAGTGTTTTTCTGCTACTGGCAGGTATGCATAATGGTTATAGGCAGGTTAAACTTGGAGAGTGGAAGTTCATATTGCTGAGTCCATGCAAAACCTCCATCCCAACTACCATGACCATTTTGTTTATGAGCCCATTGGACAATGACAAAAGTGGCTGGGAAGAGAGGCCAAATGGTATACAGTAAATGGCCATCCTATTCTCTTGATTATTAAAATCCCCCTCTTCTGAGGATACCCTGTGGTGTGCATTAACATGCGACAAAAATATTTTCATGGCTGAGAAGCTTGCACAGAAGCCTGGACTTGTTGCAGAGCCTTCTCTTATTCCAGACCCTACTCAAAACTATCTACTTTTTATGTCACTTGGTAAATGGGTCAGAGTAGAACACCCAAATGAGGAATATATTGTCTCTAAAATCCAAAGAGGCCAACTAGGTATTGGGCTTCTTTTTCGGTTTTCAGGGGAGCAGATGCCATAGCTTCTCCTTCACCTTAGAGGGGATATATTAACATGTCCACACCACTGGATGCTTAGGAATTTTACTGAAGTAAGAGGACCTTGAATTTTTTTTTTGGATTTATCTCCCAAACTCTGACATTCAAGTTCCTTACCCATAAGTCTAGAGTAGTCACTACTTCTTGCTTACTCAGTCCAATCAGCATAATATCATCAATAAAATGAACCAGTGTCATGTCTTGTGAAAGGGAAAGGTGATTGAGGGCCCTGCAGACTAGATTATGACACAAGGCTGGAAAGTTGATCTACCTGTGAGTTAGAACAGTGAAAGTATATTTCTGGTGTCTTTACTAATAGGTATTGAGTTAAAAACACTTGCCATTTCAATAGCTACATATCAAATACCAGGGGATGTGTTGATGTGTTCAAGCAATTATACCACATCTGGGTTAAGCATTTGGTTAAAGTTTATGATAATCCATAGTCATCCTCCAAGAGTCATCTATTTCCTGTACTGGCAAAGTAAGTGCTAAATGGGGATGTGGTGGGAATCACCATGTCTGTATCCTTCAAGCCCTTGATGGTTTTTGCAGTAATCGCTGCAGTTATTCCAGGAATGTGGTATTTATTTTGGTCCAATGGCAGCATTTCCAACAGTGATGTCTGACTTACAGAGAAGAGCAACTACAGAGCTCTACAGGGATGATAAAGCTGCTCTCACAAATGTATTCCTCACAGTCCTCTTTAAAAGTGTGTCCTCTAGACATTCTTGGTGTGTGTGAGCAGGTGTTAAATGATAAATTCACACTAACATTCCAATTTCTCTAAGCCTTTGGATCCCCTCATCTACATAATACTAGGGCAGTTTTGGAATTTCAAGCTCAGGTCATTTAGGTCAATCAACAATGATTCAGCCAACCAACCGAAAAATGTGTTCGAGCCCTCTATAACCCTTTGAACTACAACATCAAATCCAGGATCTTTGCTTAGTAGGCCCATATGAATACACTCAACCAGGTATAATGTTTTGTTCCTTTGACCATTATCCCACACTCTTATTATCCTTTCTGCCATATATTCTTGTAGTTTCTATTTATATAAATGTCAAAAGTTCTTGGAGTAGAGTTCTTTTAGAGTACATGTTATCTCACTGTGTACCTCACCTTTTGGAGCCTGTTGGGACTTACGTCTAGTTAAAGGCCTTGAAGACAAGAGGGGGTATGATGGTGGGTTGTGAGAGAAAATAGCAGTGTCTTGCAAGCCAGTTATTCAGGGAATTCTATTACTCTTTCCTTTGGTGAAATAGGTTGGGGGACTCTTTCCTTGGGGGAGGCAGTTAACCATGCTGTTTATTAGGTACAGCATGGTTAATCCCATCAGTTGGAGACTCGATGACTGATTTCTCAGGGAAGATAGGAAATTGGGCAACTTATTCATCAGGACAGACCTATATGTTCCCATTCCAGTGTTGGGGATCCCATTTCTTCCCATTCAATGCCCTCACTTTTATAGCACACACTCTGCCAAGTTGGGGATTCAACTTATGTTGTAATTCAGCCATTCATAGAAAAAGATTCTGGATCTGGTTTTCAAAAAATCTCAGTTCTGTGGTGGCAAGGAATAAGAATCTCTTTCATGGCACACTTAGAAACTTTATGTTCTTTATATGGTACTTGAGCTGAGAATTGGAAACCTTGGGCTCATCCTTTCCTTTAACATCTGTGTTTAGCATACTTAGGAACAACAAGCCAATATCATTATATTTTTAGCTCCACAAAACTTTGCTAAGGTATCAAATACTCTGTCACCTGGAGCCTTGCCCCTCGTAAGCATTGAGCAACAGTATTCAATGGTGACATTTTGTGTATCTTCACAGTATTGTCAATTTATCCATGGATTATCTGTTCCATCTTGATCACTGGAAACAGAGTCATTAATGCCGTTTAATCCAATTATATTAGAGAACCAATTGGAAAAAACCCAAAAACAATACAAAAATCTCAAGAACCATTCTCAGTGTGAAAATCCGTATTAGCCAAGGTTCTCCAGGGAAACAGTACTGATAGGAGATCTATCTGCATCTGCATTTGTATTTCTATCTCTATCTCTATCTCTACATGTAAATATTAAGAGATTATTATAGGAGTTAGTTCATACAACTGTGGGGATTGACAAATCCACATTCCACAGGGCAGGTCACAAGTTGGGAATTCCAATGAAGATTTAATTGAGTTCCTCAGTAGAAGCCAGTTGGCTGAAGTAGAGCTAGAAATTCTTCTTTCTGAATGCTACAATCATCATTTCTCTTTTTAAGACTTCAACTGATTGAACGAGACTTTTCTCTTTGCTGAAAACAATCTCCTATGTAATGTCATAGAAACAATGAACTGACTAATAATCTGAGTCCATAAAATATCTCACAGTAACAATCACATCAGTGCTTGCTTGACTAAATAACCGGACACCATAACCTAGCCAAGTTGAGTCATGAACTTAACCTTAATATCAAATTGCATGTTCCAAAGAAACTTTGGATTCTTCCTTCTTCCACCTCCTTTTTCTGTACCTTACAGAAGAATGACAGAATCTCAGTAACTGGCATAGCTATCTCCCCCTCTGGTGAAGTCCAAACAAAAGTCATTCTTGATTCCTTTCTTTGTTCTCTCCTCTCTTGGAACAGTCCTGTTGGCTCGACCTTCAAACTATATCTTGAATGTATCTATTTTCCATCATCTCCACAGTTAGACCCTAATCTAAGTCTTTACCATCTCTTTCCTAACTCATTGCCATTGCTGAAAATGTGTTCCTCCTTTTGCTTTTGGGCCCCATGATGGTCTATTATCATGGTGACTAGAATTTTCATTTTAAAGGGTATCAATTACATATTTCTCCTAGTTGACATTCCCAGTGGCTTTCACTCAATTTATAATAAACATCAGACTCATTAAAATGTGCAATCAGTTCCTTCCTGATCTGACCTGATTTCACCCTTGACTCATTTCATATCCAAGTCCTCCATATATCCCACACTGTACTCTGGATTTCTTTCCATTTATCAAATACACAAGACCCATTTTATGTTATTCCTCTCTTTATGGTACCCTATCATTTTCAGCACATGACCATAAACACCAGGGAACAAAGAATTTACCAAACATCTTAGCCCACTGACCTTTTGTCATAGTTTTAGTCTTAATTTCACAACAGTCAAATGGCTATCATAGCATAAATCCTGTATCACATATCAATGTAAGGAAAGGTGAAACTCATCGTTAACAATAGACATAGACATTATTCTTAAGTGATTTGGCCCAAGGAAAAGGAATTTCAAGCTGAAGTATTCTGATAGTACTTAGAACAGAATGACAAGGAACAGAAATACTGAGTAGTTTCTTAATTACACTAAAATAATCTAAACTAGCTAGGTAATGTAGTTACTCAGAACTTGGAATCTGGGGTTAGCCTGACTGGCTTTGAATCTTGTTTTACTACTCACTAGTTGAAAGACTATAGTCAAGTAATTTAATTCTCTTATTTATTCCATTGTGCAAAATGGGAATAATGGTTGTACTTACACAGTACGTTGAGAGAATAAATAAGACAATCCATGTAAAACACTTATTGTGATGCTTGGTGTCCTATAAATGATCCACAACTGTTAACACTCCTAATTACTATTCTATGTCTAATATCCTTTGCTGAAGGCTTTCTTAAGCCTGTTACCTTTTCCCTATTTTGGAGTGGCTATTTTTTTATCAGTTGAGAATAAGGAGGAAATAGTGGAATTTAACATAAAATAAGTATAGAAGAAGGGAGGAGAAGAAGAAAGAATAAAGGTTTGGGAGTAAGAGAGCATGTCTGGTGACTGTAAAGTAACACGGTTAATAATTTTTTTCCAAAGTAAACTGAAATTCTTAGGAGGAATTTCATTCTTAAATGTTCTGTGAAATGACAGGACATTGGAGTAAGTTCTGTCCTCCTAAGGAGACTGCTTTGAAGTGAGCAATAAACTTGTTTATGGAGCTACAAGATTTTCAAAGAAAATCAGTTGAAATTTTATAGACAGCTTATTTAATTATTACAATAACAAAATATATGATCAGACACATGCAGATGCACAAACACACGCAAACACACATGCTCTTCTCTAATAATTGCTGAAATTCCTATCAAAAGGCAGAGTTCAGGATTTCAGTTTAGATTAAAACACTCAATTATGGATCAGGATCAAATTACACTGTGAGTTTCTGAGTTTGGCCAGATTCAAACAACAACTTTGCCCTTTGGGTCAGTTCAGCAAACATTTATTTTCAATTCTCTGTAGGTACTGCACTGGGTTCAAAGGGAGATTTTAAAAAAAATCTAATTTGATACAATGAAGCTGGGAATTTTGCTCAGATAAAAATGGGAAACGAAATGTTAAGAGAGTTCAGGGGAAGATGAGAATAATCATGTTGGTAAAGAAGGATTTGACATTTCCTCTGATAGTGAAACATTAGCTGCACCTTAAAACATAAACAAAATTCCAGTAGGTGGAACACATGAGGGAAAGGCATCTGGAGAAGAGGATTTAAAAGGAATAGATATATTAACTTGAAACCTTCATTCCTTGGCAATCTTAACTTTTAATCTCTGATAGCTCCTGGGGCCGTTTCCAGATTTTCTGCTGTCTTATTGCAAGAAATCTACCCAATGACTAGCTTTACCATTTGCACCTTGCTTGTTAGTGATTAACCAGTAAGTCTTCAAATTATTGAATTGCCAAATGAATAGGTGGTCAGAGGTCATACTGAGAAGCAGACTTTCAGCTCTGGAACTGACACTAACAAAAATACTAAAAAAGGGTGCTAGAAAGAGACATTCAGGATCAGGGAAGAGAGAGATCTGTGTATCATCTCACATTTTCTGTACCGGCCACTAAATCCCATTTAATACTTCCCTTCAAACTTCGATGCTGGGTCATCAATGACTGTATAGCTATGCCAAGGAAAAAGACTGCTAAGCAATTTCTTGATAGTCTGCCAATGCAGCTCTAAGCTTAGAACCAATTCTGCTCAATTCATATGCTATTCCTATTGTGCCATGGGTCATTCTAATTAAAAGCAATTACTCTCCTGTCTTCAATGGCAGATGGTTGTGTTTATTTTTGCCTTGGGTAAGTCATACAGGGGAAAACTCATGTAGTTTGGGACATGAACACGGAGCATGGAGGTGATAAGACCATTTCTTTCCTTTAGGAATGACTGGAAGAAGAATAGAAGATCAATTGAAGGACTTGTTAAAAAAAGGAGACTGAAAGCTCAACCCATCAGAAAACAAGTTGTCATTGGGATGAACCTAATGAGAAAGCAGTGCAATGTGACAATATTAAGCAACAGATGAGTTGCTTTTATTCAATGTGATTGAATAACACATTCTGGAAAAAGTAAAGCTTCATTTTTATGCAAAAGAGAATTTGACAAACTCTGCCAGGAAAATAATTTTTTTTTCTGCATTAGTTGGCCCACATAAAATAAGGATAGTTATCCTGTATTAGAAGAATTCTGTAAGGGTGAAGTAGGTAAAAATTTTAATTTCAATAATTAAAAATTGAAGGTATATATTTAAAGGATTTTGAACTTTTAAAGAAGTAAACTTTAGGAAGATTGTATTGTCTTTTTACTATGTATGCCTTAAAAATTGAAGAGAAGCTGATAAGTATATTTGTAAGTTATAAACATTTGAAAAAAACATTTTTTTAAATTTAAATGACTCAACTGAATCAAAGATACTTTTACATTGAATCTAGTTAGAATATTTTGGATCAAGTTTACCGAATTGATCTGTGTTGTTTGGTGTCTATTTTGTATCATTTTAAAACTTTCTTTCTTCACTACTTCTTTCAGACAGAAAATTGTGTATGATGTTTTATTGACTTAGATCATAAGAGCAGAGCATCATGGAAAGGATATTGGCCTTAGGATAATTGGTCATGGATTCTAATCCCAAATACTATTGTTTTATAACTATGTGACCTTGGAAAGTTTCTTAACTTTTTGAACTTTCTGAAACTTAGTTTCATCATATTTAAACTTCATCTAACACACTCTATCTTCCAGATTGGTTTTAAAGTATCAGTGAGATAATTTCTGGAGCACAACAAACAACAAAAACAAAGCATAGTGCCTACCACAGAACACACATCTGATGATATTAATTTCCTCCTACCATTTCATTCCATACTCTCAATAAAAAGTTAAAAATCAGACCACATCCAAGATCCAATTAATACTAATAGGCATGATGGAAGTCAGAGAACTAGTTTTCCAGTCATTTCCTGTGCAAACTTTATTATACACTACTGGGATTCACAGATAGTATCTTTTTTTCCCTTGAGTATATTATAATTTATTGAAAGTTAATGAAGGGCGGGCAATGGTGGCTCAGTGGCAGAGTTCTTGCCTGCCATGCCAGAGACCCGTGTTCGATTCCTGGAGCCTGTCCATGCCAAAAAAAAAAAAGTTAATGAAAAAATTTGTTGTAGGCATAGATGGTTACTGTTTCATAAACCTAATCTTGGCTAATCTTTAAACAGGGAACAGTTAAATAGAAAATGCATGCTTTGTTTTTTATTTACAGCATTGTAACAACAGATAATTCATTAGCTTCAGTAAAACTTCATGTTTTTTTAATATTTTTATATAAAAATGAATAAAATGGGTCATTTGGGAAAGAGGTAAGTTTGCTAACTGCAAAACTCTTAAGGATGGCTTACTTTATATAAACAAAATATCAAATGATAATAGCAATATGACATATTAGTTTGCAAATAATATTTTATTTTTAAGTACATAACTTGGCAGTAGAGGCAACATGCAATGCATAAGAGGCCACATATTATTCTATGTATACTTGTGAAACCTCCAAAATGCAGGAACGAGGTTCAGTTTTCTTTGTTATGAATATTTAATGATGCTGTTTTGGAAAAATAGAGATTATTTTAACATATCAATGGCCACTTGGAGGTAAGGCCTACAACTTACTATATGAATATCCTCAGCAATATTAAAATACAAATAGCATCAGGAATGAGAAATGGAGTACATGATGGCTTGAGGAATGAAGGTGGAACTCAATAACAGGGTGGTTAACTTGAAAAAGCTTCTAGTATGGAGTTGACTGGATGATATACAGTGCAAGTCAAGAGATTCCTGATTTAATTATTTTCCATATAATCAGAGTTTATATTCTAGCTGAGAATTTACTCATTCATTTATTCATCCATTCAGTTATTGGAAGCATGCAAATCTTTCAGGTCTGCATTACACACTCTGTTGAGGAAAATCATAACAAGCACACACCAGCTATTCCTCTGCATTGTAACAGAGCGAGTCTTTTGAGCTGTGTTGCAGTTTTTCCCTAAATATAAGTAATCTCAGACTGTTGTTTCTAGTATTTAATCCTGCAGTTCATGGTTTCAGTGTTTAGTCCTGCAGTGTTTGGCTCTTTCTTAATGTCAACCTGTCAGGGGTCATTCTGTGGTCAGTAGAGGTGCCACAGTTCTCTTCCCAGGAGAAACAGAATGATATGCCTGCAGTGAAAAACAGAGAAGGAGCCTGGGAGTCAGACAGACCTGACCTGTAGCTTGGCTCTCTCATGGCGGGCAGTTTACTTTCACTAAATGACACTCACTATCTACACCTGCAGAATGAGGATACTAGGACCTACCTGTTCTGTGAATTCAATGAGGAACATTTGTAAAACGTAGCAATATCCCTGACATATAAAAAGTACTCAATAGATCTTTTCTTCCTCCTTCCACATTCTCCCATGCTGTTTAATATAGACCATGTTTTGGAGAGTGATAATCCAGCCTGATAGAATGTTACCTGAAATAATGGTAAATTGGCTCAGATTGAATTCCTGAGAAACTCTCCTGTGGGTTTACGTTTGTTTGTTTTGGATACCTACTTCTAGGTTCTTGGCTGTATTACGAAGAATGGAGATTTTTGAATCAATGAACTGTCACCATAGTATTGCAAAGTCTTATTCAGTGGTCTTTATTTTCCTGTGTCAAGACAAAAAGCCCAATGTTGCACGTTGGAAACCTGAGTTTTTCTACACATATGCGACATTAGGAAACTAATGAAAACGTGAAGTCTGTTCATCATGTGGATAATACACATTTCAGATTGGTTATCATAGTGAATATTTTTCTTGAAAACATATTTTAATTCACTAAAACTAATTTTCATATATGTTTAATTGCACATGCATTTTAAATTCCATTTTAGTATTTCTAATTATTTGTGCTAGATTATGAAAATAAGTTGTAAATGATACCATTATTACTAAGTTCTATTTTTACTAAATTTAGGAAATTCTTATAAACAGAATTTCCATAAAAAATGAATCCTAGGAAAGGAAGTCTTGCAGATCAAGAGCTCATTTTGGGGCCTTAATTATAATCTTTCATTTTTGAAACTGCTATGATTAAAGGGACATACAAACCATAGGCACATTCAAACAACAACAATATGAAGAAAGCTGAGCATTCGACTTCTAGAATATGGTACATGTCTATATTTTTTTCTTTGTTTCAAGGCAATAAACTGTTACTTTTCTCCTTCGGACAATGAAGAAAATGATCTTTACTTGGATTTTATATGCATTTTATCCTTATTTCCCTTCTAATTTTGATTCTTATCTGCTTGGAAATAGAAACTAATTCTATATATGCTTAATGTCAAATTCTTTCAAACGTTGCACAAAGAAGCCACACTGAATTCACAGAACAAAAATGAAATGTACTAAAATGGAAAAAGTTATCAAATAAAGCAAAAAATATGCTACTTGATTTTGTTTGTACCTAGATTTTATGTTTTCTCATAATGCCATATTTAAGAGGGTGACCCTAATTCTTTCACATAGTGTTCATAATATTTTATAAAGAAGATTATTTTGTGTAAGAAATTTCTTCTTCCTTAACAAGAGATGACTTGGGATAAAAGGGAAAATTGGAAAAAAATGAATATCAAATAGATGCATTTGCAAAGTACATTTAGTATGATTCTATAGAACTGTGACCAACACTATTAATGAGATTATTTTAACAATGCAGATGCTGGATTGTCCAATAATAGCCAAAATATCTTCCATTCCACATGCTGCTCTTACGAGGCGGCTTTCAAGAGGTAAACTCTATTACTCTTCTTGAATATGGATATGATTATATTACAGCAGAGAACCCAGATATCATGCTGTGAAGAAACACAAGTAGCCAATGGAGAGGTCTACAGAGAGAAGAGCAGAGACCCCTGGCCCACCACACTAGCTGACAGCATTAACTTGTGAGCTGTATGAATGAGTAATCGATCATGAAAGTGGATTCCCTAGCAGTTAAGTCACCTATATTATTGCGTCCTGGAGCAAAGATGAAGCATCCCCTAGAACCCTGCCCCAATTGCAGATTCATGAGCAAAATAAATGATTGCTCTTATTTTATATCACCAAGTTTGGGATAGCTTGCTACATAGAAATAGATAATCAATGAACATAATTTCAATTAAAAATAATGACACCCAATATCCTAACTATTAAGTTGGTCTGAGTTAAGGGTGATTATTGTTGAGTTTCCTAGTTGTGATTCAAACAATTTAGCTTTATCATCTTTAATAAGAAGCAGAGGATTTCCTCTAACCCATTCGCACATACACACACACACATACATATGCATATATATACATTTATTTTTCTATTAGTGATATAACATTCAAATATTTCAACATTGAAAATGTTTTCTTCACACAAATGTCTAATAAAGTCCAACTATCTACAAATAACAGTTTACCTTAAGCATTCAAACTAAGTTCAGTATTATATAAGAACTGTCAGTATTATATAAGAACTGTCAGTACCAGTATTATATAAGAACTCCTAAGAGAGTTTCTCAGTTTGTTTTGTTTTGTTGCCACTCAATTCAAGTGATTTCAGAATTGACCATCCTCAAGAATCTATGTCCTAAGAACCATTTTCTACAGGAGTGTGGGTCAATAACAGCATGCTGTTACCTGGTCATAGGACTAATATTTGGCCAGTGGATGGTGTTCAGAAGGGATAGGCCATTTAAACCCTGGCCACTAAAAAATATCACATGGAATCTTTTAGTGTTATGTAGCTTTCATGTTTACCGGTAGAATTGTGATAATCAGCAAAGGACTGCCTTCAACATCCTGAGAATGGAGGAACTGTGAAATGGTACGTGTCTGAGTAGAAAGTTTGCTACATGGAAGACACTCAGGGCAGCTGGCTGAAAAATAACCTATGAATTGTATGGTTACATAATAAGCAACAATACTTGTCATGCTAATACACTGAAATTATGGAGTTTTTTTCTTTTTTTTTTTGTAGCAAACAGTCACTTACACTGAAATGAATACCCTGGAGTGTGGTGCTGCCATAACAAAAATCTAATATATGAGGTATTAGCTTAAGTGCTCAGGTGGTTCGGTATGAAATCTGACATCAGAGGCTGAAAATGTGCTAAGCCAGGTTATAGGGTAGTGAAGCATTTGGTAGAATACTTGCCTTTAATAGCTTGGAAGGCAGATCACATGGATTACTGATCTTGAGGCTCTAGAGAAAGCAGTTGGAAAGAATCCGAGTGCCTGCGTCTGTGTGCCTTTTGACAGGTATAAGAAAGTGATGAGTTTCACAAAGTCTTGGTTGATTTGTAAATAGATATGAAAGGAATTTAGAGAGTACGGAGATTTGGAGAAATAAAAGATTGGAAAACCATACAGTTCCTAGATGTACACAGATAAATACAAGGTTGAAAAAAGCTTTAAGCACCAAAGATACTGTAAAAAGGATCATTTGAAAAGAGTGAATCATTTCTTTAGTAAAGATCAGCTTAAGCATATCCTTTCCCATCCGGTTTTTACCATGGCCAGAGTAATTGCTATCACATTGAGAAAGTACCATGGGTTTGAGGAAACAAAGAAATAAGGCTTGAGATTTTTTCCTGAAATAATCTTGATTGTGGTTACTGGTGCATGGAAAAATAACCTTAGTTGTGGTTACTGGCACGTGGAACTAACTGGAAGCAAACGGAACAGAGACCTGTCAAGTTTTTAAACAATACCATCACCAGAGAACCATAAGCCTGAACAGGAAAGCCACTAGCCATCCAAACTATAAGTTAAGGCTCAGGATCCTTTATTTGCATAAGGAGGAACAAGTTAAATCAGAGAAGGCCCAGGAAGGGCATGTCCCTTATTGTTCACTTGAGATCACTTCAAATTTGAATATAGAAGATAATTTCTCAATGAATAGAATTAATGGACAGGAGACCAAAAGACCCAAAGACCAAATCATAGTCTAATCAAGGAATATCCATTGTTGTATTGCAGGGGGTCTTCATAAGGGATTTGTATATTACTGCCTAGTGGATTTCTATATTTCTGCAGACCAGTATAGAGACCTATACATCTCTCACTCTTCCGTTTTTCAGGTAAGATTTTCTGATATAGTTATCCTGTCTGAACTGCAACAATATATATTCTGTGTAGGAGGGTAGATGATTTTTATTTTAAGGTAAACAGACCAAACTGCTGATATCTGAATCAAATAAAGTGTATTTGTATCACAATGACATTATGGACTTCAAGTAGGATGGAATGACAAAATGGGATTTCTGAACATCTTTCCTCATTTTGCATAAAATGATAAATCCAAGCCATAAGAAATTCCTTCCAAAGTTTTTGGAGTCCACCAAACTATTGATGGGATTAATTGTTCTGAAAACTCATGTCCAATTTACCCAATGTTAGCCTCTAAGTTCTTATGTCCATCACTCTGCAGTCCTCAGTTTTGAGCCAAATACAGTATCCTTTTCTTTATCTCAATCCTGCCATTATATTGAATAAATTTTATATACATTTACCCTAAACCCTGGTTTATGTGTTCTTTGACTTTCTCACTTTCAAGAGATTCTATTAGTCCTCAGTCTCTCCCCATCTTGTCATAACCTGAAACTGCTTCACATCTGAGTGGACTTCCAGCCCATCGACCCCACTAATTCTAATTATCTTGCTATATCAGCCCTTTCCTGTTTTTGCCCATATTCCTATCCATCCTAGCTTTTGTGTTCTGTCTGTTGCAAATATCCTTACCACCACCCTGCCTTACTTCTAACTTTTTGCCACATGTATCCAACAAAACATTAGATTCTGGATGAATTCAACTATCTATCCATTTTACATATTTATTGAGGATTCCCAGTCCATGTGCAAAATAATTAAAATAATCAAATATGTCAGTATCACCACAAATTTGATATTAAAAAATCTGAATTGAGCTTTCACCATTATGGTGTTATTATAGTGGGTTTCTCTTAAGATTGCTTTCTCATTTTCCTCAACTGCAAGTTTCAATCTTTACGTGACTTTCCCTGTCAGCAGTAGACACTTTGTTCTAGTTTACTAGTTGCTGGAATGCAATATTCCAGAAACAGAATGGCTTTTAAAAGGGGGAATTTAATAAGTTGGTATTTTACAGTTCTAAGGCCAAGAAAATGTCCCAGTTGAAACAAGTTTATAGAAATGTCCAATCAAAGGCATCCAGGGTAAGATACCTTGGTTCAAGAAGGCCAATGAAGTTCAGGGTTTCTCTCTCAAGTGAGAAGGCACATGGCAAAGACAGTCAGAGTTTCTCTCTCATCTGGAAGGGCACATGGCAAACATGGCATCATCTGCTAGCTTCCTCTCCTGGCTTCCTGTTTTATGAAGCTCCCCAGGAGACATTTTCCTTCTTTATCTCCAAAGGTCGCTGGTTGGTATACTCTGCTTCTCATGGCTATGTCGTTCTGCTCTACTTTCTCTGAATCTCCTATT
>PVIY010004469.1:0-75604 GCA_004026745.1 Myrmecophaga tridactyla | reverse complement strand
AAAACATGGCTTTTCTAGGGGTCATACATCCTTTCAAACCAGCACACATTTTGTAGCTTCCTTTGGGAACTGCTTTCTCCCTCAGCTTCCACAACTCTTCTCTTCCCTAAATAGTCCATCTCAATCTCCTTTTCAGGATCTCTGAAACACGCAGTTTAATGTTAGCGTGTTCATGAAATTCAAGGTTCTTTCTAAACCTATTTTTGTTCTCATTCTGTACACATACTATCAAGATAATTTATTCATTTTTTATTATTTTGATTTATAAGTTCAATATTTTCAATTATTTTTCTCCAATTATATCTATCTTCTAAGAATCAGGTTAATGTATCTGTGCTGATTTGAAGCCCAGAAAAGCCACGTTCTTTTAATGCTAATCCAGTCCTCTCTGAGCAGCCATGTTCTTTTCATCCTGATCCAGTATTATAAGGTGGGACCTCTTGATTAGGTTGTTTCCACGAAGATGTGACACACCTAATTGTGCATGTGAACTTTTGAATAGATGGAGATGTGGCTCCACCCATTAATCTTGATTAGTTTATTGGAGTCCTTTAAAAGGAAGAATCCTTTGGAGAAAGCTTAGATGCAGATGTTTGGAGATACTCGGAGAACCAACATAGTTGCTGATGTTTGGAGATGCAGAGGAAAATGTCAGAAGGACACACAGTCATTTGAAACCAGAAGCTGGGAAAGGATCCCAGCAGACATCGCCATGTGTCTTCCTAAGAGATTAAACCCAAATTGTTTCCCTGTAGCATCTAAGTGAGAATCCACAGATGCTTAGCAAGGAGACCACTGGAATCAGAAGCTGGAAGTAATAGACTTGGGAACAAGGACCACCAGATGCCAGCCACGTGCCTTCCCATTTGATGGGCGTCGACCTTTCTTGAGACTCAAGGTATTTTTCTCTGGAGAGCTTAGTTTAGACATGTTTAAGGCCTTAGAACTGTAAAATTATAACTTAATATGTCTCCTTTATAAAAGCCATTCCATTTATGATATATTGCATTCCAGCAGCATTAACAAACTAAAACTAAATATCCATCTGTCTATTGGACACTTTCACTTATGGGTATACCAGTTACAATATGTTTCAAGATTAATTAATAGTCTCCTTATCTCCAATACCAAACCTGTGCATTTCCTGGAGAATTATGCTAACTTCTATCCTCTTGCCCCAATCAGGAAACTTTGCAACATATTTGACCTCCCCTCTTCCCTCATGCACCAGGTGTTGCCATGCAGTCATTTAAAAAATACTTACTGAACACCTATGTATGTCAGAAACTGTGCTAGGCACATGGCCAACCATCATAAGCAACAATAAGTGTGATTCAATCCCTACTGGAGCTAACACTCTTCTTGTGTTGAAGGTGAATCATAAATATTAATCCTACAACCATGCAAATATATAAAATGGTATGAGTGTGTTGAGAGTTATAAATGAGAGGAATAGGACACCAAAATCGTAGGAAGGTCAGGGAGAGTTACCCTGAGGAAATGAACATTGAGTTCAGATGTGAGACAAGACTAAGGACTTATTAGATGTAAAGGAAAGAAAAAGAGTGTTCCACATAAGAGAACATGTGTTAGCAAAATCCTAAAGTCAGGAGAAACATTCTTTGTAGGGATAGGGCCTTAAGCCTTGGGAGGTGTGAGATGCACTTGAGAAATACATAGGAGCCAGATCATACAGGGATTTGTGGGTATTGTTAAATCAATTTTATTTTAATTCTAGAGGATGGGGAGTTTCTGAAGCATTTTAATCAGGGATGTGACAACTAGATTTACATTTTCAAAAAGATCAGTCTGTCTGTCTTGAGGGGAGCAGGAATGGCCAAAGTAGTGAGGTTAGAAGGCTGTATCAGTTTCTCTTCCAGAGAAGAAATGGTAGTAATTTGTCCAGAGTGATATCTTTGGGAAATAAAAGCAGACAGATTTGGAAGATATTTAGGAGACAAAATGGACAGGAGTTTCTGTGACCTGGATATGGCTGAGGAGGTGGGAGAAGACACTATCAAGGTAGAATGTGAGATTTCTTATTTGCACAATTGAACATTTGGTGGACTGACCTCTTAAAATCACAAATTCTTTGTGATATCCTCATGATCTCACCTTTTTTAATATCCCCAGATTAATTTCTTCTGTTGTTTTACCAAATAGTCACTCTAAACAAAAAAGTTGTATTAAACTTTCAGTTTTGTGAATGTTCCATGTTCTTTCTTGATCTTAGAGTTTGGACATGCTAAACCATCTAATGAAAGCATGCTTCTACAACTCATCCTCCTTTTCTTGGCCAATTGCTGGTCATCTTTCAAAGATTACTCCTTCTAGAAGACTTTGCTCGAAGTCCCTCACCGTGAATACCGATGAGGGTACCATTGGCAGTTTGTATTCTCCTAGCTACCTATATATTTTGATTGTAGAACCATCTAACTTGTAATTATCTATTTATTTGTCTATTTCTTCTTGGACTCTAAAAACTTTGTGTGCAGGAAGCATATTTTGGTCATTGTGTCTCTACTCTAGCATTGAAGGCCCTCAAAAAATTGTTAAAGAATAAATTGAATGCATACATGAATGGATGATTGAATGAAATTTTAAATTGTATAATAGGGAATTCTAATTTTAGTTTTAGCGTCCCCAGTGCATAACACTTTCAGTGTTATTCCAGAGGTATTCCTTAATATGAGACAAGTTTGGTAATAGTGTTTTTTTAAACTTCCCTTCTTTTCATAGCCCTATTTTATGTCAAATCATTTACTAGTCTGCCCAGAGAATATTCTCTTTTTCAGCAGATTGTATTTATTCAGCGCTTCTTTTGTGTGACTATATTATTACAAAAAATATTTAACATTTTATTAGTAACTGTTAACATCTATTGAACATGTACTATACATTTTCTAGGCATTTTTCCAACTGTTTTATATGAATAAATTAATTTTCATAAAACTTCTACACAGGAGATATTATTAGTACCCCGATTTAATACATGAGAAAAATGAGTAATTAGAGTCTAAGTAACTAATCTAAGGTCATCCAATTAATAAGTGTCAAAGTCAGGATTTGAACTCGAGCACGTAATTTCCAGAGTCTGTGCTCTTATCTCCTCTACCACATTTCTCCTCAATCTCATGTAGGATACAGAATAAGAAGAAGACTCTTCTTTAACCTGCTAGTTTTAGAAAAGAATGCAGACCATCCACAGAGTTCCAGATAACATTAATTCTTGTTTTCCCCAAAATTATACCTGATAATTTCCCTCTGTAATTACATTTGCTCCCCATATTTTTATGACTTCTAGAATGTAGTCCTGAATCCAAGAACAAAAAGAAATGTATTCAGGACTAGCACAAGAACAAATGATTAGAACTTATGTAAAGATGAAGGGAAGGAATATAGAAACATTTTTAAAAATTTATTTTTCTTTATTAAAGAAGTTGTGGGTTTGCAGAGCAATAATGCAAAATACAGGATTCATGTATAACACACTATATTAACACCTTGCATTGGTGTGGAACATTTGCTACAATTCATGGAAGCATTTTTTTTTCATGCTTTTCATAATTTAAAAAAGTATACTTTTATAATTGAACTATTAACTATAACCTATGTTTTAACTTAATGGTTTGCCATTTGAGTAGGGCAGTTCCATAGATTTAAAAAAATTTCATTCGATTACCATAGATGTAACCTAGCATTTCCCTTTTTAACCACATTCATATATATATTAATAGGGAGTTTTAATTTTAATTTTAATTAAAAATTAAATTAATTTTGCCTATATTTTCCACTAGAATGTAATCTCCATGAAGATAAGTATTTATGGCTATCTCATGAATATCTAGATTCTCATCACTAGGAAGAGTGTTTAGTACATGCAAGGTGCTGTTAATTTCACTCACAATGTTGTGCTACCATCACCACCATCCATTTCCAAAACATCCCCATCATTTCAAATAGGAAAAGTGTACATTTTAAGCCTTAACTTCCAATTCACTGTCCCCACCCTATCTCCTGGTAACCTGTATATGAGATTCTGACTCTAAGAGTTATTTCTTTCCATTCAGATCATACGATATTTGTCCTTTTGTGTCTGGCTTATTTCACTCAACAATATGTCTTCATGGTTCATCCATGCCTGTATCAGAACTTCATTCCTTTCTACAGGTGAATAATATTCCATTGTATGTATATACCATATTTTTTTTTACTCATTCATTAAATACCGGACAATTGGATTGCTTCCATCTATTGGCCTTTGGGAATAATGTCACTATGAACATTGGTATGCAAACATTTGTTCGAGCCCTTGCTTTCAACTTTTGGGTATATACCTTATAGTGGGATTGCCAGGTCATATAACTATATGCTTCACTTTCTGAGGAACCTCCAAACTGTCTTCAATAGCAACTGCACCATTTCACATTGCTACCAGCAATGAATGAATGTGTTTCTATTCCTCCACATGTGCTCCACCACTTGTAGTTTAAAATGTTAAGCATCTTTGGACCTCATCCAAATTCTTTAAACATCTAGGCTTCAGTGAATGCATTGTGAAAAACCACGTGCCCCTAATTTTATTTAAGAGTGTATTTGATGGAGACACACTGATAACTTAGGAGCGGTTAGCATTTGTTGTATATGTGAAGGGTTATGCTTCTAAGTTATTCTTAAGACTATGCAAAATGGTGGTATCTCTTTTCTTTGGGAGATAAGTATTACCTGTTCACAATTATGGTTGGCAATTATGTGTAAATGTTGTATAACAATAACGAGCTTGGCAATAAGAGTAGTTATTGCCATTCCAATTATTCAGTTGTTTTACAAATGGTAGAAGACGTCATTTTTCTACTTCCTCTTCTTATTCCTCTCCATGGGAAATGAACCGAATTTCACATCAATTAAATAGAGTTTTCTTTTCATGATGTTATGTTTCAAGGAATAGAAAACATAAAAGTCACACTTACAGGGATGGTTTATAGGAAAAGAAAGATGTATTTGTCTAGATTTATTTATTTCCTCAACTACTTATTTGCTAAATGAATTGCAGGACTTTGATATTTTATTATGTTAATTAATTCATTAATCCATTCATACATATTTAATAGGTATATACTGAGCACCTTCTATATGCTAAACACTCTTCTTGGTGATGAGAATCCAGTTGTTCATGAGATAGACATAAATACTTATCCTCATGGAGATTATATTCTGGTGGAAAAGATAGACAATAAGCAAATTAATTAAGTACAATATGTAATTTTTACTAGAAATAATTACTATGGATAAAAATAAAGCAAAGAAAGAAAACAGAAAGTGATGGTGGGAGATGTAGCACTTTTGAAATTCAGTGGACAAGAAAGGCCCTGCTGAGATAACATATAAGTAAAGACTTAAAAAGGAAAAGCCAGTAACATATAAGGGAAAGAACATATGAGGGTTAAGCAGATATCATATAGTATTCCTGTTGTATTAGTGAAACAAAGGTGCTAGTATAGTGACATCTGTAAGAGCAATGGAAAGACCAACAGAAGATGAGAAGTAGTGGGCATCAAGGTTTAAGAAATTTTATTATGAATGAGATGTTAGGCCATTGGAGGTTTGTGAACAGCTGACTGACAACACCTGACATACTTTAATGGCAACTTTGATTGCTGTATTGGGAAACAGGCAAGGAAGAGATAGGAAGAGTGAGAAAGTTAGAACATTATTACAGGCAGCAGATGTTAGTGCTTGAACTTAAGTTGATGAGAAATGTTCAGATTCTGTATGTATTTTCAAGGTAAAGCCAACAGGATTGAATGAGGGTTTTAAGAGCAAAAATGAATTAAGAGTGATTCAAGATTTTGACCTAGATAAATAGAGTCATGGAATTTGCTCTAAACTGAGATGGAGAAGAATGAAAAATAAGTGATTTTTCAGTGGAGAAGATCAGGAAGTGGTTTTTGATGTGTTAAGTATGAGAGGACTATTAAGCATTCAAATGGAAATTCAAGTACACAGTTGTGCATAAAAGTATGAACTTCATAGAAGAGAAGTGACCTTTTAACACAAATTTTGGAGTCATCATCATATAGGTCCTTTTTGGTGCGATGAAACTGGGAGATATTTTCAAAGGATTGGGCGCCTGTTCCATCTAATACAGTAGCCACAGCCACATATGAGTATGAAGCATTTGAGATTTGACTATTCCCAATTAAGATATACCATAAGTGTGACATACACATTGGATTTCAAAGGTTTAGCGTGCAAAAAATAATGTAAAATATTAATAAAATATTTTACACTGATTAGAGATTGAAATGATAATATTTAGATATACTGGATTAAATAAATGCATTTCATGTATTATTCAAATGAATTTCACCTGTTCTTTTTTACTTTTTAATGTGGCTACTGGAAAATTTTTAGTTGCATCTATGGCTCATATTTGTAGCTCACATTTTTCTATTGGACTGTGAGCTCACAATTTTCTATTTGGATTGTGAAAAATAGAGAAAGAGAAGTCCAAAGATTGTGCTTTGGAATTCCTAGATTAAAATCCTTACAAGATAAGGGGGAGTCAAACAAGAGATTGAGATGGAGCAGCTAGTGAGGAATACCATAAGGCAAGTGTTCATCCAGAATGTCAAATGAATAAAATGTTCAGAGAGGAAAGGGTGACCTACTGTCTTAGTTTGCCTAGGTCATTATAACAAATACTCTATACTAATTGGGCTAAATGACAGGAATTTGTTATCTCACTGTTTTGGAGGCTAGAATTCCAAACTCCGGTGGTGGCTTACCAGCAATCCATAACTCAATCTCTGTCTCCATTTCATGGCAAGTTGTCTCCTATATCTTCCTATGGCCACTACTAGTCCAATTTCCTCTGTTTAAGAAGATGTCAAGCATAATGAATTAAAGACCACTCTACTTTATCAGGGATTATCTTAACAGAATCTTTGAAAATCCCATTTACAAATGAATTCATACCCACAAGACAATGGGTTAGGACTTGAACATGTCTTTGTGGAGGTCATTATTTAATCTGCCACATCCACTGTGTCAACTTTTTAATTGATTGTGATACCTAAATAAAATTAGTGCTAAAATTGGCAATTGGATTAGTGACATGGATTCATTGGCATCTGGGCAAGGACAAGTTCTATAGAGTTGTGAATGAAAGCCTAACTAAAGTGCTTACAAAAAAGAATTAGAGGAAAGGGATTGGAGCAAATTAACATATCATGTTTTATTGATGTGCATTACCAAAAATAGGGGAAGAAATGAGAGGGTAGTTGGAGGGGTCAGTGTGCTGGGGTTGAGAGACATCCTTTTAGTAAGGAAGAAATAAGAGAATATTTTTATGCTCATGTGGATGATCCAGTACAAAGGGACTAAATGTTCATGTAGGAGAATTGCTTTGCTGATTTCCTGATTAGTCCACAGGGGTTGGGATCTAAAGGAATGTGCAGATGAAAACGAGCAGCTGACTTTCTGACAGAATATATAAAGCCTAGGGGAGATTATAACAAAGAATATTTGAGTGGAGTTGATTTGTTACTTAAGAATAAATTCAGGCAGGGCATTTAAAAATGTGAAGAGATGAGATATGGAAGTGTAGTAGTTAAATAGTCAAAAAGTTCATAGCTTGTATGTGAAAATCAGCCTTTAATCCATGTATTAGTTTGCAAGATACCAGAATGTGATATACCAGAACTGTACTGGCTTTTAAAAAAGGAAATTTAATAAGTTACAAGTTTACAGTTCTAAGTCTATGAATATATCTAAACTAAGGCATCCAGGGAAAGATACCGCAATTCAAGAAGGCTGATGCATTTGGAACACCTCTGTCATTTGGGAAGCCATGCTGATCCCCTGCTCCTGAGCTCCGTTGCTTTCTGCCTCTGTTCCTGTGGAGATTCCTCACTTTGCTTCTCCAGGGCTGGCTTTAATCTTTTGGCTTCCTTTGGCTCTCTCCAGGTTCTGGCTTGCTTAACATCTCATGGTGACATCTGCTGGGCTTCAAGCATCTACAAATATCTGGTTTTCTGTTCTCCAAATGTCTCTGCATCTGTGTCAGCTTTGCTCTGAAGTTTCTGTTGGCTCTATTGTTTCTGGCTCTCTCCAATATACTTCCTCTTTTAAAGGATTCCAATAAACTAATCAAGACCTACCTGAAATGAATGGAGACACATTTCCACCTAATCAAAAGGTCACACCCACAATTTCATGTATCACAACATTGTGGAGATAATGCAATCAAAAGATTCCACCCTATAGTATTGAATCATGATTAAAAGAAATGGTGGCTCCCATGAGATTGGATCAGGATTAATTATTACACTGGGGTGCATAATAATTTTAAACCAACACAATCCATAGTCAATTGAAATTTTATTCTTGGGAAATTACAGAGTAGTGTGTTCCACATATTACTTATTTTATTTTAATGAGTGGTAAACCTTAAGGAACAGAGTGATCACAGAGAACAAGAAAGTTTCATATCAGCAATAATGAAGGATGCTTAGGCTTCTCTTTGCCTTACTTTCTTGAGAATGCTTTGAAGGTTTTGTTTACACTTTTGATTGGAGTTATAGATAGTAATTAATAATGAACATATTTTGACTTGAAAACCAACATAAAAAGTATAATTTCTTGAAGATGAAGGACAAATAATAACAGCAATGTAAAATAAAATATTTTAACTTTTATATGAATAAACAGAGTCCAAATTTTGATTTTTCAATGTACACTAAAGAACTAAGAATCCTAAGCAGTGTGTATTTCTGTTGCTTGCTTTTAAAAGGAGTAGTTATCATAATACATATTTTAAACTAATAATTTTTTGTTGTTGTTGTAGAACATATTTCAGGGTTTGACATGGGTTATAGTTCCACAATTTTAAGTTTTTACTTTTAGCTGCTCTAAGATACTGGAGACTAAAAGAAATATGAATATAATGATTCAGCATTCATATTTATTTGTTAAATCCTATCTTCTCTATACAACTCCACCATCACCTTTGATATTTTCATCCCTCTCTTTAGGGGTGTTTTGGCTCTGGCCATTCTAACTTTTTCATGTTGAAAGGGTCTGTCACTAGTATGGGGTAGGGAAGTGGAACTATCTGATGTTCTGGAGAAGCTGAGCTCTCAAGATTTCAGGACTTATCTGGACCAGGAACCCTTCTAAAGGTTGTAGGTCTCTGAAAAGTTACTCTAGTGCCTGGAACCCTTGTGGAATCTTATATATTGCCTTAGGAGTTCTTTAGGATTGGCTGGAAAGGTCCTGGTTGGAGGTTGGCAGGTTATGATAGGTAGCAAGGTCTAACTAAAGCTTGAATAAGAGCAATCTCCAGAGTAGCCTCTCAACTCTATTTGAACTCTCTCTGCAACTGATACTTAATTAGTTATACTTCTTTTCCCCTTGTGGTCAGGAATTGTTGATCTCACAATGCCAGGGCCATATTCATTCCTGGGAGCCATCTCTCACATTGCCAGGGAGACTTTCACCCCTGGATGTTATGTCCCACATAGGGGGAAGGGCAATGATTTCACTTGCAGAGTTGGGCTTAGAGAGAATGAGACTACATCTGAGCAACAAAAGAGGTCCTCCAGAAGTAACTCTTAGGCATACATATAAGTAGTCTAAGCTTCTCCACTATTTACATAAGCATCACAAGAGTAATCCTCAAGGTCGAGGGCATGGCCTATTGATTTGTATGTCACTAAAGTTTGACACAGTATCAGGGGATTCCCTGATGATAAGGTTTAATAGTTCCATATTCTTTCTCCCATCCCTCAAAGGACTTTGCCAATACTTTTTGATTATCTGCTTAATATACCCTAGGATATATCCAGGCATTACATTAATCTATACAGGATTAAAGGACCTCTTTCTTAATCTGGGCTCCCTGTGTTTCAATTGTTCAAATGATCTATACAGATAGGTTGAGTTAGATTATGAGCTACAGAAAATTTCAGTTCCGGACCAAATAAACCTTTCTTCCTTTGGTCTCAAAGAGTATGTGTGGTTCTAAATATAGATACTGTCTTCCTTACCCCTGTATTCTGAATTACTTTAACCCCAACTTGATCAGCTTTGCTCTTATCTCTAAATATCAGATTATATACAAATATATATATATATATATTTTTTATATGGGCAGGCACCGGGAATTGAACCCGGGTCCTCTGGCATGGCAGGCAAGCATTCTTGCCTGCTGAGCCACCGTGGCATGCCCTATTTTATGTTTATATATATATATATAAACAGCCACTCAAAATCCAGAATTAATAATTACCATTCTGGACTTATGTACATTGTTCTAGTTTGCTAGCTACCGGAATGCAATATACCAGAGATGGAATGGCTTTTAAAAAGTAGAATTTAATAAGTTGCTAGTTTACAGCTCTAAGGCCAAGAAAATGTCCCAATTAAAACAAGTCTATAGAAACATCCAAACAAAGGCATCCATCCAGGGAAAGATACCTTGGTTCAAGAAGGCCAACGAAGTTCAGGGTTTCTCTCTCAAGTGAGAAGGCACATGGTGAACACAGTCGGGGCTTCTCTCTCACCTGGAAGGGCACGTGGCAAGCATGGCATCATCTGCTAGCTTTCTCTCCTGGCTTCAGGTTTCATGAAGCTGCCCAGGAGCCTTTTCCTTCTTAATCTCCAAAGATCACTGGCTAGTGGACTCTCTGCTTCATGGTGCTGCAGCATTCTCTGCTCTCTTCAAATCTCCTTCATTCTCCAAAATGTTTTCTCCTTTATAGGACTTCAGAAACTAATCAAGACCCACCCAAATGGGTGGAGACACACTTCTACTTAATCCAGCTTAACAACCACTCTTGATTAAATCACATCTCCAACGAGATGATATTACAGTTTCAAACATACAATACTGAATAGGGATTAGAAGAAATGACTGCCTTTATAACATGAGATTAGGATTAAAACATGGCTTTTCTAGGGTACATAACTCAAAACAACACATACATTAATAAATTTTTAATTCAACATTCATTGTCTGATACTATATTCCAAACACTGTGAACAACTATGAGTGTAGATATTGCTTCTATCTCTGAGAAGCTTATGTATAAGCAGAAGAGTCATTCTTATAAACAAATAATAAATATGAATATACTATTAAGCATATATTTTCTATGAGGAGTCACTATAATATATTGTATTCAGTTCTCACAGCAACTGATGGGATATAGGTATCCGTTTTATCAATGAGGAAACTGATATAACTCATCTAAATCTACTCTGCAAGCAATGTGACAAAAGTAGAATTTGAACAGTTTCCTTTAGTTTCAAAATTCACATTACTCCAATCCACGTCCACCTTGAAAAAAGCAAATTGAATAATAAAGGTATGTATCAATGATCTACTGTTGAATGAACCATTAGTAATCCAAAATTTAGTGGTTTAAAAGAGCAAGGTATATTATCTCACAGTTTCTGTGGGTCAGGAAATGGCTTTGCTGAACCCTCTAACTTTTGTCTCTCCCAGGCTATAATCAAGGGGTCAGCTGGAGCTGCAGTCACCTCAAGGCTCTACTGGAGGTAAATTCACCTCCAGACTCATTTATGTGGTTGTTGACAGGTGTGTTGGTTTGAAAGTATTATGTAACCCAGAAAAGCCATATTTTAATCTTGATCCAATCTCATGGAGGCAGCCATTCTTTTAATCCTAACTCAAGACTGGGCTGTAAACTTTTCATTAGATTATCTCCATGGAGACGTGACATGTGTAATTGTGGGTGTGGCCTTTGATTAGAGGAAGATGTGACTCCACCCATTCCAGGTGAGTCTTCATTAGTTTACTGGAATCCTTTAAAAGAGGAAACCTTGTGGAGAGAGACAGAAACAACAGATCCTATGGAAATTACAGAAGCCTCAGAGCCCAGAGAAACTTCACAGCAGAGCTGACCCAGATGTGAGTATGTGGAGAACAGAGACACAGATGTTTGAAGATGTTTGAAGCCCAGCAGACATTGCCATGAGATTTTAAGTAAGCCAGAATCTGGAGAGAGAAAAGGGAAGCCAAGAGATGAAAGTCAGTCCTGGAGAAGTTAAGTGAGGAATCTCCACAGGAACAGAGGCTGAAAGACATGGAGCCCAGAATCAAGGGACCAGCAGATGCCAGCCATGCAGGCCCCTGCAACATACCTCAAATGACATCCTTGACGCAAAATTGGAATTTTCTCTTGCAGGCAATGCAACCACTGAGGAAATGTTAGGAGCAGAGTGAATTGATGATATTCCCTAATAATGGGTCACTAACTGATTTGGGTGTAAGAGATGAGTTATGAAGCTAGGCAAAAAGTAAACAGGACTAGAGCAATGTTGGTGAGGGAAGGAAAAGACTAATATTTAGGAGATACAATTGATGGAATATTTTGGTTAATCTAAAGCTTGAGGTGATATATATAAAGGAAAATAATTTGGATCTCTGAATTTAGAAACTGGATGATGATATTTAGAGATATATGATACATTAAGGATGAGAAAGCAAAGAACTCATCAAAATATTGTGTGTGCACAATAACAATATACTGATTTTTCTAAAGAAAAAATAAACGTAATATTGAATAAAAAGATATACTCATTTTATTTATTTATTTATTATTTTTACATTTTTTTTACTCATTATTCTTTAAATAACATTTTAAAATAAAAAATTGGCTCTGAATAAAAATAGAATCCATGTTCCACAATGGAAACTGGTGGAAATCAAATTAGACAAAGACCATCAGAAGCAAAAATGAGATATGTAAATGCAAAAAATGCCCGGTGGTTCTTATAGAATACTGTAGCTTAATTAATGAATGGGATTACACTTCTTAATTTAATTAATGAGGTTTGCAATAAGAAAGTTCTTCTGTCTTCATTATTACTCTTTGACAGTCAATTGACTTGTGTAGGTCAGAGAATACTTCAAATCACCTTGGGCTTAAGTTCATCCCTCTTATTTCGTTTTTTCTTTCTTGTTCCCCCTCCTTCATGATGGTTAGATTCTGGGGTCAACTTGGCCAAGTAACGTGCCCCGTTGCCTGGTCAGGCAAGAACTGGCCTGACTGTTCCTGCAAGAATATTTCATGGATGGTTGATAAATCAGAAGGCTGGTTTATGAAATCATCAACCAGTTGCTTGAAGCTCTGGCTGATTACATCTCTAAACAACTAAGGGCCTGTCTTCCACAAATGAGATAATTCAATCAGTTAAAGATTATTAGTGAAGAAGAAAGACTTTCTCACTGCCTCTTCAGCCAGAAAGCCTCTCCTGTGGAGTTCAAGAAGATCCTTCATCAGAGCCGCAAACTTCATAGCCTGCCCTATGGATTTTGGACTCTTCTATTCTCAAGGCTATGTGAGACACCTTTATAAATCTCATATTGACAGATATCTCCTGTTGGTTCTGTCTCTCTAGAGAACCCTGACTAATACATCCTTCAAGTCCCTTTAAGAAACCCACCAGAGCTGTGGTAGAAAAGAAGCATAAAAAGCCATAGAGGATGCCATGCGGGAGACCCAGGTTCAATTCCCTGCCCACACACTTCCCCAAAACAAACAAGAAAGAAAAACAAACAAAAATTCCACAAATGGTGATGCAATAATTGAATACTCATCGGAAAAAGAATGAAATGCGACCTCCATCATACAGCAGACAAAAAAAAGTAAGGGGGGATAGAAATTAGTAGAAAGTATTTCTTTCCTCTCGCTGGCAATGACAAACTGGTGATCTAAGAATCTTGGTTATGAGGATGACCAGAAGGTCTGGCATTGAAAATCAGTTCTTGCCCTTCTGTACTTCAGCCACCTTTCTTAACTGCTACCAGATTTAAGGGTTATAATTCAGGGATTGATACTTTCTCCCTTATAGAAGCTGGTCATAGCGCATCTATATTCCACATGAATTTTGATGATCTTTCCTTCATCTTTTGCCTGAGGATGACTTTGATTTAATTCACTAGTAATATTAGGGCCATTTGCCTTAACCATCAACAATGAAACATATGTTTACAGAGTTCTTGTGTTAGGCATACAGAAATGAATGTACAATCAACTGATTTTTTTTACAAACTTACCTCAAAGATATTGTGAGTTTAGTTCCAGACCACCACAATAAAGCTAATATCACAATTATATCAATCACATGAATTTTTTTGGTTCCCAGTGCATGAGATAATTTTCTTTACACTATACTGTAGTCTAGTAAGTGTACAATAGTATTACATCTAAAAAAAGTATGTACTTAATTTAGAAATACTTTATTTCTATAAAATGACAACCATCATCTAAAACTTAAGCAAGTCATAATCTTTTTGTGAAGGGTCTTGCCTTGATGTTGATGTTTGCTGACTGATCAGGTTGGTTGTTGCTGAAGGTTGAGTTGGTTGTGACAATTTCTTAAAATAAGACAAAAGTGAGTTTGTCACATTGCTTGGCTCTTCCTTTCATGAAAATTTCTCTGTAGCCTGTGATGCCATTTGATAGCATTTTACCTGCAGTTGAACTTCTTTCAAGCTGGAGTAAATCCTATCAAATTCTGCTGCTGTTTTGTTGACTAAGTTGATGTAATATTCTAAATCCTTTGTTGTCATTTCAACAATGTTGACAGCATTTTCATCAAGAGTAGATTCCATCTCAAGAAACCATTTACTTTGACAATCATCATCCATTCAAGTTTTGTCATCAGATAACTGCAATTGAGCCACATCTTCAGCCTCTACTTCTAATGCTAATTCTCCTACTATTTCCACCTCATCTCCACTCACTTCCTCCACTGACATCATGAACCCATTAAAGTCATCAATGAGGGTTGGAACCAACTTCTTCCAAACTCCTGTTAATATCGATATTTTGACCTCCTCCTATGAACCATGAATGTTCTCCATGACATCTAGAATGGTGAATCCTTTCCCAAAGTTTTTAAATTTACTTAGCCTATATCAATCAGAGGAATCACTGTCTAAGGTGGCAATAAAAAATACGTTTCTTAAATAATAAGACTTGAAATCTGAAATGACTCCTTGATCTATAGGATGCACAAGTGATGCTGTATTATCAAGCATGGAAACAACATTAATCTCATTAGACATCTCCATCAGTGCTTTCTGGTGACCATGTTTTGTGTCAGTTATCATTAATGTTTTGAAAGGAATCTTTTCTTCTGAGCATCAGATCTCAAAAGTGGGCTTATAATATTCAGTAAACCATGTTGTAAACAGATGTGCTGTCATCCATGCTTTGTTAATCCATTTCTAGAGTACAGGCAGAATAGATTTATAATTATTCTTGAGGGCCCTAGGATGTTTGGAATGATAAATAAGCATCAGTTTCAACTTAAAGTCACCGGCCTTATTAGCTCTTAATAAGAGAGTCAGCCTGTCCTTTGAAGCTGTGAACCCTGAAATTGACTTCTCTCTAGCTATGCAAGTCCTAGATGGCATCTTCTCCCAATAGAAGGTTATTTCATCTGTATTGAAAAGCTGTTGTTTAGGGCAGCTTCCCTCACCAATTTTCTCAACTAGATCTTCTGTTTAACTTGCTGCAGACTCTACATCAGTACATGCTGCTTCACCTTGCACTTTTATGTTATGGAGATGGCTTATTTCCTTAAACCTTACGAACCAAACTCTGCTAGCTTCAAACTTTTATTCTGCAGCTTCCTAACCTCTCTTGGCCTTCATAGAATTGATGAGTAAAGGTCTTGCTCTTGATTAGGCTTTGGCTTAAGGGAATGTTGTGGCTGGTTTGATCTTCTATCTAAGCCAATAAACTTTCTCCATATCAGCAATTTGGCTGTTTCCCTTATCATTCATGTGTTCATTGGAGTAGCACTTGTCATTTCCTTCAAGAAACTTTCCTTTGCATTCAAAACTTGGAAAACTCTTTGGCACAAGATGCCAAGTTTTTTTGCCTACCTCAACTTTCAACATGCCTTTTTCACTAACTCTTTATTGCAAGTAGGAGACGTGATTTTTCCTTTCATTTAAATACTTAAAAGGCTTTGTAGGGTTATTGGCTTAATTTCAATATTGTCATATTTCAGGGAATAGGAAAGACAAAGAGAAGGAAAGAGATAGAAATGGCTATCCTATCCGTGGAGTAGTCAGAACAAGCAGAACATTTATCAGTTAAGTTCTTGGTCTTAAGTCGCCATAGTTCATGGTGCCACAAAATAATTAAAATAGTGACATCAAAGATAACAGATTACAGATCAACTTTACACAATAATAATGAAAAAGTTTAAACTATTGTGGGAATTATCAAAATGTGACACAGAGACAAAGTGAGCACATACTGTTGAGAAAATTGTGTTGATACCTTTGCTCAATGCAAGGTTGGCACAAACATTCAATTTGTAAAAAATGCAATGTGCCAGTTTGAAAGTATTATGTACTCCAGAAAAGCCATGTTTAAATCCTGATCCAATCTTGTGAGAGCAGCTGTTTCTTTTAATCCTGACTCAATAGTGTAGGTCCGAATATTTTTATTAGATTATCTCCACAGAGATACGACACACTCAATTGTGAGTGTGACCTTTTGATCAGATGGATATGTGACCCTACCAACTCCAGGTGGGTCTTTATTAGCTTACTGGAATCCTTTAAAAGAGGAAACATTTTGGGCTCAGTCAGAAATGACTAAAACCTTAAAGCCAAGAGAGAGAGAAGGAAGGCACAGATGCTTGGAGATGCTTGGAAGCAAGATGGTAAGCAAGCCAAAACCTGGAGAGAGCCAAGGGAAGCCAAGAGATGAAAGCCAGCCTCAGAGAAGCAAAGTGAGGAACCCTCACAGGAATAGAGGTTGAAAGCACTGGAGCCCAGGCATGGGATCAACAGATGCCAGCCACGTGACCTCCCAGCTCACATAGGTATTCTAAACCCAATGGCCTTTTTTTGAGTGAACGTAACCTCTTGTTGGTGCCTAAGTTTGGAATCTTTCACTTTGAAAGATTTGCACTTCACTGTGAAATGCAAAAAATCAAAGTACAGTAAAATTAGGTATGTCTGTGTGTTTTATTTTATTTTTTATTTTTTAGCAACTAATTTTTGAAAAAGTTTGAAAAGTAATTCAATGGAGAAAGGATAGTCTTTTCAACAAATGGGGTGGAAGAATTGGACACCCACATGCAAAAAAAGTGAAATTCAACACATAGCTTATTACTTTTACAAAAGTTAAGTCAAAATAGATGACAATCATAAACTGAAAATGGAAAATATTAAAGTCTTAAGAAGAAATCGTAGGTAAAAAACCTTTATATTCTGACTAGAAGCATGACACATAAAAGAAAATTAATAAATTAGACTTTATCAAAATTAAGACATTTTTCTCTGTGAAAGACATTAAGAGAATGAAAAGATCAATCACAGATGGGGAGACATTATTTTTGAATCACATTTACAACAAAGGGTTGGTCTAGAATACATAAGGAACTCTAAAAATTCGACAATAAGAATACAAACAATCCAGTATAGAAAATGAGCAAAATACCTAAACAGATACTGTAACAGAGAAGATATTCAGGGAAGATCATTAGAAAATATATGAAAAGACACTCCACAAAATTAGCCATTAAAGAAATGCAACTTAAAACCACAATGTGATACCATTGTATATTTACTAGCATGGCTAATAAGTAATATATATATATTGAGAATATTAAATGCTAGTGAAGATGTGAGGCAACTGGAACTCCCCCTATGTTGCTGGTAGAAATGTAAAGTGGTACAACTTTGAAAAAAAATGATAAAGCATACACTTGCCATGTAACCAAACAGTCCTCTTCTTAAGTGTTTATTTGCCCTAGTGAATTGAAAACTTATGATCCCCAGAAACCTATTTGTTAATGTATAGCAGATTTATTCACAATCACCAAAAAGTAGAAGAAAACCATTTCCTTGTCAGTTTGTGAATGGAAAAACCAATATTTATCTATACAGTGGAATTCTACTCAGGAATAAAGGGAACAAAATATTGCTCCATACAACAACATGGATGTAGCTCAAGTAAAGTTTGCTAAATGAAAAAGCCAAAGCCTCAAAATTTACATACTATATAATCTCAATTATATGACATTCTGGAAAACACAAAACTGTAGGAATGAGAAAACAGATCATAGTTTTCCAGGAGTTTAAGTTAGGGAGGGGTTAATCACACAAGAGAATTTTGAGAGTAATGCAACTGTTTAATATCATGACTGTGGTAATGGATTAAAAACTCTATGGATTTGTCAAAACCTATAGAACTTCTTACCATAAAGAGAGAATTTTATTGTATGAAAATTGGAAATCAACAACTAAAAAATTAATAGTATACGACCACAAAATCCTGCTATCCAGCTTCCCTGGTGCTAGAATACCTACAGGGTTCTGCAAACTGGATCCACTGTTAATGTATTCCAACCAATAAAAATTTTAGCAACAAAATGGATGATTGAGAATATACACTTTTGTTTCCAAGATTCACTTGTGATGTTACTGGACAAGAGGTATTAGGGGAAAAATGTGCTCAACTATGAATATGTAGGTCTGGATTGAAAGTCTTTTCCTGCCACTTAGTCTCCACTTGACCTTGAACATGATACCCAAGCCTATAAAATGGGGTACTACAATAAAACGGGGTAATACAATGCCTAGAGGCATTGAGGAATAGAATGAGCTATTGAATTTGCAGGCATCCTGGAGAATGCCTGGCTTATGGAGCTATCAATCAACGTCAGGTGAACTTGAATCTGAGGGTGTTTATGTATGATGTAATCCCATTCAGCATGACAGTAAGGAAGAGGCTCAACATGAAAGCATAGATTACTTATTTTCCCACATGACTGTGTTCTTTTCTTTTTTTCCATTAAAAAAATGTAAAGATTTATCTTTTTGAAAAAGATAAAAGATTTGTTTGATTTTTTACCCTTATGACTTACTTTGACATGAATACTACTGTTAATAGTTGCAATAGAGTGACAAAAAGAAAAGAAAAGGAAATTTGGCATTAGTTAGATCTGGATTCTTGACCTACCGACTATTACTTTTTGTCGTCTTGAGGAAGAAAATATTAATTGACTTGAAGTCCCTCATCTGTGAATTGGGCAAATGATATCCACATTGAAGATTTGCTTTGAGAATTAAATGAGAAACCGTGAATAAAGCAGCATGGTCTAAATAAATGTAATAGTGAAAAGATTTCTATTATCGTATATTTTCACTAATACTATTTTCATGTTCCTGAGCTTATTGACGTACCACTATATTTTTCTACACAACAGCGAGAATTTTTTTAAAGAATATTTGCATTTTATTTCTGACACTTGAAGTATTTCAAAAACTCTGTCTTTATCTTTCACCCCAACAATGGTTAAAAGTGAGTTTTTGAGTATATGATAATGGAACTGTGGCTTACTTTACATGCTTTGGGTAAGGAAATTAACTTGTTACCTGTGGACCAATTCTAAGACTGCAAAATCAAAATGTCACTTTCTTGGTAATAATAAAAACACTCCTATTTGCCTTCTTATATTATTCTAGCTGGACTTTATGCTAATATATTTTGTTGAAAAACATGGATGATTACATTTTTGGAACAGTTGTGGTAATGAATGTTTTATCAACCGTTCATATTTGAATGATATTCTGGTATCTTTCTAAATACTGAACTAAACAAAGAAGTAACAGGATCTAAAAGAAAATGCCATGGTTTGTTAGCAAAATGATCCCTAGAAGATATTTGCCATTCTCTTCCCAAGATGAATATCTGTGCATTTTAAATCTATTTCCTGGAAAAACACTTTAGTATCAACTTCCATGCATAATTCAACGAGGTCAATTCTGACTTAAAAAAAATTTGACAGTAGGTGTTAGAATGAGTTTTCAGGAAATAGTATTACAAGATATAGGAGAAACACAGTCATCACTTATTTAAAGTTCTTCATGTTATACAGTCTTCCCAGACCACAATATGTAAACTGATGAACTGGAAATCATGTATTTTGTAATTTCTAGATTTTCTATTTTCATTCATTTAGACAGATAGACATTTTTTACTCTCTACAAATACAGAAATAGAAATTCTGAAAATATAATTCTCTTTTCTGATTTAGACCTTTTGTATTACTCATCTGATTTAATATAAAGAAAGAAGAAAAGAAAGAGGGAAAGGGAGGGGCAGATAGAGAGAGATAGAAAGGAGAATGAAAGTAAAGGTATAGGGTGAGAGGGAGGGAGATTAAAAAAAAAAAAGAAACCTAAACTAAAAGATTAATGGTCAACTGTAAATTGATTTAACCTATTATCATCTTGATTAAAATTAAAATGCTCACCACAAATATGAATGTCTTTTTCCCTCAAGAATTTATAGCATCTTGTAGCCCATTTCATTGCATCATAAATGTCATAATGACCAAATATTCCATGAAATGACATGAATTATAGCTATCACCCAAGGCCACGTCTGGAAAACCGACTTTCCAACTCATACACAGCTTACATTGTGCATTATTTTTTTGCATTCAGAATTTTTGTGTACTGTAACACTTAGTTAACATTTCACTGTCATCCAAATATATTATGGTTCTTCCTCAAAAATTAACTCAGTCTGGACATTGGGTATACACATGAATTAAATATCACGTAATTATAACGCTGCTATTTCTTTACATATCAGCTATTTAAAGACACTAAAAATCTCTTTTCTATAACAAAGCACTTCTGGCATAATAATGCTTTACAACTAATGTGCTGCTCTGGGACTTACTAAGATATATGACATGTTATCTAAATGTTGTAATTCAGTAATGAATGCCATCTTCTTTGGTCACCCCATTCTCCCATTATCTGGTGCATGCCAGAATGTAATTTGATGGCTTCCTAAATGTGAGAAAGGAAAAAGAGAAAAGATCATAAAGAGCTGCCTACATTTGTATCGCTAAGCCTATTTTCACAACTTGGTTTACTCCAGCTGGAAATTTAGCTTGCAAAGTTTAAGCTAAGAAGAATTTTGAAAATATTAATTTTCAATTTAATTCAATACATTTAAGTATATTATTTTCCTGTTTCTTATTCTAAACAAAGGGATGATGCAGTTCATAGGCTGGGTTTTAGTGTACCTATTCATTTATTTGACAAATATTTATCGAACCCTTACTGCATCTGGATATTGTGGTTTTGAGAAAGAAATACACTTGACAATTAGTTTTTCTGCTTTCGTGATACTTATGCAAGAATTCAGAAAGCAAACATGTGACTATAAGTGCAGTTATATGTGTCTGACTGGAAAGTTAGGGCAGTTTCTCTGGAATACGATTATTTCTGATTTATAGAGGAGTAAAAATTTAAATACTTGTACCAGCATTTTTAATTCTGCAAGCTATCACTGTTCCTTTTTACTTCTTGGTGAATTTTCCCTTCCTCTTATTATGGAATAAATTCTAGTCAAACTAACTAAATCTTTCCTTCCTGTAGGAGAGCATCCCTTGTGGACAACCAACATAATTGTAATAACAGGCACTTTGCTACTCTTGACTTTCTTGTCTCACTTAGTGTATTCCTGCTTATTGGGGAAATTAATGAGTAATCAAATAACAATGTACATTCTGAGCCTCTGAATGTATTCAATTCTCTCTCCTACCTCTATCTCCCTCAGCTAATCAGTGATTTCTTATTTCTTTCAACACCAAGTTATATCCTCAGCACTTGATTGATCACTCTAGCCTGACACAGAGTAGTTATTCAATGAGTTTGCTGGCATAGCTCCCCAAACAAGCTATAGATAGTTTTAAAAATTACAGAAACATGGTCAAGCATTGTCCAGTCCATTTGGTATGACTTCCATATATGTTTTCTTGAAATAATTATTTGCTTTTTTTTATAATTCTATATGTATACTAAGTATATATAAAAGCTAAAAGTATTTTTCAAATCTTTTTTTTAGGGTTATGCAAAAGTGTAATAAAATAATGTGATTTGTCATATTGGAAGCTTATATGGTTGGACAATGAATTTTAAGACAACTATAGGCACTTAGCTTATTATAATGCCCCAAGAGAAAATCTTGGAATCCAAATCAGCAATAATAGACAGAATTTATATAAGTAAGCCAATTTATATATTCCAAGGGGGGAAATTACTACAATGCTCGGGGCATTCTATAATTTGGAAAAAAATGCAGTGAGAATGCATGTCAATTCAATGTTTCAATAGTACTAAGTATGTATTTGAATAATTCCTTTGACTTCAATCTCTATGAAGTGAATCTTAATCACCAAAGAAAATTTGAGGAAAAAATATCTATTTCAGGGCTTTGCAAGTTTTTGAAACTTCCTGTCCCTATATATTTATCTGAAATCTGTCTCTCTGGAAATATAATTTCTTTCCCAAGGGTGTTTTTATCTGGGTAAAAGTTTAGTATGCCATAAAAAATTCTTACATTTAGGATAACTATACAAAACTAAAGTTGAACTCCCTGTGTTTTTTTTTTTTTTTGGGGGGGGTGGCGGGTACATGGTCCAGAAATCAAACCCATGTCTCCCACATGGAAGGCGTGCATTCTAACCACTAAACTACCTGTGCACCCCTCCCTGTGGTTTTCTAATTAGTAATTCCAATTGCAAGAATAACTGATCCAGAAAAGAAATATGGAAACATTTATGTGCTTAGAAAAAAGGTGCTGGACAATGACAAATGAGATATTTGGTCTTGCATGACTAAACCAATGAGGAAACATACGTTACAGAGAAAGTAGCATATTACTTAAAGTTTGCACAATTATGTTTCCTATATGGTTTATTAGGTCCTAATATATCTTTTACCTTCTCCAAATTATTTAGTTTTAATTCCATTGTTTTACATAAGTATATTTTTTATAATTTTAAAAAGAAATTTCAAATATGTTTATAGAATTGTTTTATTTATCAAATGGCATATTGCTAGGCATGTTAAAAGATACAAGAAACATAGTTTATTCTATGCAAGCATGAGCAATCTATAAGGAGGAATGAGCCCAAGACATTTAATAGAAAAATATGAAAACGAATAAGGTCGGAAGATGTCTTGAATATTAAGTATTTCCTCATGCTTTTATTTTCAAGGGTACGTTAAGCATTTCGATTGTAAATAATAGAAGAAAAAAATTAAGGATTCATCTCCAAAACATGAGTAACAAATATATGTGCATTTATTATAGTCCAACTCTTTTTCAGTTTTTTCTTTTTGAAAAAGCAGAGCACAGGTAGAGATTTCCAAGCTTTTTAAAGCATTTCACACCTTTTAGTATAGGCAGAATTCGATTGTCTTCTCTATCTTGTTTCCTTTAGAAAACTGTCATTTCTTAAAATGTTTCTAAAAGACAAAATTAACATTTTAATGTTTAATGTATGACTGTACCCTGCAATAATGAAGACTTGTGAAAACTGAATGAAAGTCAAATTGAAGAGGTATTCAGGATGCTGCAGAATATGAACTTTATACTATAACACAGGCATTTATTTGGTACATTATAGCCCTTGTTTTTGATGTTCAATTGGAAACATGAAATACTACCATGCTCTGCAACTAGTCATTATTTTTAGCAAGTTAATTATTTTGTTGCCTCGATATGAGGCTTCAGCTTGAGTGGACATGGGTTGACTGCCTATATGGTACAGTAGGCTAAATTGCTCCTTGGATTGAGACAACTCTTTCAAATAGGAATATTCACTATGATAGTTAGCATGATAAATTATCTGAAACAAAAGTAAAAAAAAAAAAATCCATAGACATTGAAGGAATGGCATCCAGATAACAATACCATTACACAAAATGACATTTTGCTTTATGTTGATTTTACTTTAAAGAAGAGAAATCATTTATCATTTAAGAACAATTTACATGGAGTTTGGGGAATTGTTTAAAGAAAGTTTTTCCTTTCATTGTTTGTGCTTGGTCAGATCCAAAAAGTTCCAACTGCATCACCTTGTTAATTTACTGGATATAGAGTCACGGAATGCCCACTTCATGGCAGGGTCTACATTAAATATTAGATGCCCAGAAGTGCAGAAGACCATCCCGAAGATAAGGAACTTACAGTTGGGTTGGGGAAAAACAAGTGAAAATCAGAATTAAAACGCCACATGGAGAGTGCAAATTTCACCAACCCTTCAAGGAAACTGTAACCTGTATGTTATTTCAACTTTTCCAGCTATTCCAACTAATTCTACTAGATGAGCAAAACCTTAACACCAAAAGAACAAAAAGGTAAGCATAGAGGTGAGATTCAAAATAAAGTTTTAGTAAAAATCCTAACACTGTATTAAAGGGAAAGTACCTTATAGGTACGTAAGACTGCAAGGATCGGTTGATGTTAGGAAATCTACTAATATAACTTACTACATTAGCAGATTAAAGTCATAATAAAATAATATTTTATATTGATAGACATACAAAATCATTTTATAAATTTTAGCAACTATTATTGAAAAATTTTTGTAAAGAAAGAATGGGATAATGAGCACCTATTACAACATTATCATAAAATCTTATTTTCTAGTGATACATTAGCACTTTCTTATTACTATCAGGAACAATACACACATGCTTATACTCAAATCTCCTCTTCCTTGCTATATGAAGTATGTAGTATGCCTAAACTTAAATAAACATGGTTGATAAATTAACACCTCCAAAGATTTTTTTTTAAACCTCTACTTTCCTTTAACAGTATATTGTGTTGTTAATCATTGAATGCTTGGATTTATTTTGAATTCTCTTATGCTTATTTATGATTAGATTGGATTTTTTTTAAATCCTCAAATAAAGGAGCTTGCAATACAGAGATATAATAAGTTAATTGTTTTGTATTTGTAATTTTTTTCTTTAGAAAATCCTGTTTTCAGACTAGCACATAAAACCTCAGAAAATATTAGAACCTGGACTTCATGAGAAAAATGGAACTAAGTTAGATTCTGTGCATATGGAATACTGAAGCTTCATTATACAGAAATAATGAAGCTAAATGCCATTGCAGTAAAAGCATATAGAATATTTTAGAATATTTTCAGTTTTCCTTAAAAACTTATTATTGAAGCAAGTAAGATTCACTTGGAGGGAGATGAAGTTCTGGGATCACCCTTGGACATTAAAGGTCCACTTGATTTTGTGTGATCTTTTTTTATCATATATAATTTCACTTTAAAGCTCATATCTTTCAATTATTTTTTAAGAAATTCATATTTATTTACTGTGATTACAGTCTTTTATTGGCTTGCAACTGATAAAGAAAAAAATGACTGAACTTCTATAATTGAACAAAAGTTTGAGGGCTATGGATAAAATGGGATGAGGTAGTTTTTATACAATATTGAACCGAGGAAAATTGATAGGCAGTATTTGTACCATCTCCTTGAAGGAGAGAAAGGAACAGTAGGTTGGCTTGTTGTCGTACAGCCATTAGATTGCTTTAATATAGAGCATCTAGGTTAGTGTCTGAAGCAGAAGTGAATAGCCTTGAGATGGACAAGGAGATGAGGACATACTGTGTGTACATAGTCATTTGAAACTACAGAACATTAACCATATGGATACTTGCAGCAGATTTTTGTTAACTGCATAATTGAATGGCTCAGCATCATCTCTAACAATGTTGCTGATATTAAAATAGATGGATCAGCATGCTGTCAGTAATATAGTGGCCATGTTAGGCAGTCTTAGTTTAATTTACCAGAAAAGAATGGAACTGAATAATAATGTCATTTTGGAGTAAAAGTTGACTTAAATATCATCATTTTGTCTTTCCTTCTAATGGGGATGCACTGAGTTCTCATTATGGAAAAAAAAAATCACTCTATAATAGTTCAGCATACCATTTAAGTACCTACCATGATTTTTCAGCAAAACACACATAGTCCTAGCTGTCTTGGAATGATATAAAATAATCAAACAAGGATGAATTCATGGCTGAAATTTGTGATAAATGCAATGAAGGAAAGGTACAGAATGCTATAATAAGGAATAACAGAGTGAATGACTTTTAGGGAGGTGGATATAGAGTATCTTTTTAAAAAATAGCATTTAGTCTGAGTTCTGAAGGATGAATAGGAGTTATCTGTGTGAAGAAAGATAAAGTGTGCATTTCAGGCAGAATACATAGTGTATTAAAAAAAAAAAAAAGAAAAAACCCTGATGAAAAAAGAGCTCTGGCTCTAAGAAAGAAAAAAAATGCCAGGTTGACTGTAGGGTGTTTGAGCAATGGGAGGGAGACATGAATGAGATTGGAGGCAAATTAAAAAGTTTTATATCATTCTGCATATAATGAGGTAAAGGATATGATAATGCTATAGTTATGACAGATATTTTATTCTTTTGGAGGATCAAACACCTGGGCTATAAACTGTGTAAGGAGCTGTCAATTTTTCCTAGGGTTGGAGGAGAAAAAGCATAAGAGCTTAAATGTGAGATAGACCCTAGACCAGGAAATGGAATTAGAGGAGCTGCCATTGCAAATGAAAGAAACACACAAAGGGAATTTATGGATAGATGCCACAAAGCTAAGTAGTGACCCCAGTAACTTCAGATACAGCTGGATTCAAGTGTGGAAACAATGACTGCAGAAGCGAAGTCTCACCATTTCTTAGCTCTGTTTTATCTGTGTGACTATTTTTTCTTACATGGTAATACAGATGGCCAACAGTAGCTCCAAGATCATATTCTGCCAGCTAAGTGACCACGATGAAATAGTGACTTTCCTCAATAATTCCTGTAAAAGCTTTCTCTCATTTTTAGGCCATTTACACATCCTTGAACTAATCACAATGGTCTGGGCAATGGAATACACTCTTTGTCCAGATTGAAGCCCAAGGTCAAGCCCAAGTAGAGATGAGCTCTGGGTTCTCTGAATCACACTGGTTCAGTATGTCTGAAGTTACAGAGGTTGTTCACTAAGGGAAAATCATGGAGATGCTACTGGAATGGGTAAAAGTAGATGCTGGATAGATGACAGATAGGAAGCAAGAGATTATAGTGGCAGTCAGAATTCTGAGAACCTGAGAAGAACCAGGAGTTATTGAAGGATAGGATATGAATTAAAATGGGATTTCTAAAATCTAACCCAAAGGTAAAATAGAAATATACATTCCTGAGTTTTATCTCAGTCCTACTGAATCAGAAGCTGTAGGGCTATATTCAGTCAATGTGCACTTAAAATAAATGCCCCAGCATTTATTTAAAGTTTGAGAAATATTGGAGTAAAATTATAATCATAGGAAGGCCAAAATGTCTCACTAATTTAATATATATATATATATATATATGGAGGAAGAAAGAAAACTAGAGCAAAAAAAAAAAAACAGGCAATAATAACACAACATGGAAATTAAAAGAAAAAAAAATGCTACTACTTTTACTAGTACATTTGTATGTAGAGAAAAATCAAGCCCAAATCTATTGAAGACCTCCTGGTAAGTTTATATCAACAACCAATCTTTCAGATCTTCTCTACATATAGTACATTACAGATATATTGATGAATTGAGTTCTCACCAACAGGTTTTAAAACTTGAAAATGGATGTCCATGAGTGTTTTTGAACATGGACATCTTGAAAAATTTGCTTTCCTCTGAATTTCTTATTCTGCTTGACTGGAGCTGGCTTCAGTGCTCCGTCAGTGTCAAGTGTTTCACAAATTCTTTTTTTGTTTGTTAATCACAAAAACAGCTCATCATTCGTCATTGCAGTCTGTTGAGATTTAGCCACCAGGTGTCAGTAAGACTTGCAAAACAATAGGGTTTCGCAAAGTCCAGTGATTTTATTTAGTCTCTCGAAGCAAATTAATATAGTTTTTGGTTATATCATATTTTTTTTTGCATGAGCAGGCACCGGGAATCGAACCCCGGTCTCCGGCATAGCCGGCAAGGACTTTGGCACTGAGCCACCGTGGCCCACCCAGTTATGTTGCTTTTTGTTTCAGGGAAAGAGATAAAATTCTTCAACAGACCCATTGAATGAGGAGAGAATTCAAATCTTTTTTTTTTTTTCCTATGTCAGGGTCTTGCTTCACCACACTTGCAGTAAATGGTTTTTAATTTACAAAAATTATCTGAGGGCCTCAAGACTTATAGCAAATGAAATAGTTTAACCTACCCAGAAAGAATAGGCTGCATCCTGAGACAGGTGATAAAGAGTCAGGCTATCGTGCCAATCACATGTAAACCATCATGAAATATCGAATAACAAGGAAGAAGTAGAAAGAAGTGAGCACTCTTAGACCATTTATAATAGTTTTAACAGCAATATACTGGGACAATTTTGAAACTTAAATAAGATGGGTCCTTTTTCCCCTAATCATCCCAAATCTTGTATTAGTATTCTTGCTTGTCATCATACCATCATTTTTTTCCTCCACAGTTATTGTTCATAAGACTTGAACATAAAACTATTTTGGTCCCTGTGCTATGCTACATGAATACTCAGATTTATTTTCCCCATTTCCTATAAACTTTGAAAAGTTAAATCTGTCACAGCACATCAGTTATATCATCAAATAATTATTCTATGTCTGTTGTTCTAGATAAAGAAGAGATTGTGCAAAATGCTCTGTCACCCTCTTAAGGATTATTATAATAGACATTCTGATAAATTGTTTGGTTTAATTCCTATTTCTTACTAAGATTCCTCAGAGACAGAAATTTCAAGTGCTTGGTATGACTAGCCTATCTGGTTAAAGTCAGAGCAAGGTCACAAAGACTGTTGACTCATATGGCAATTCCCATATAGAGTACAAAACTCTATACCATCTTTGAATCAAATCCAATAGAATAAGTTCCCAGCTGTCCTAGTATCTGTTGAAAGCATGACTGACCTAGTTTAAATTGGTTCTCAGCTTTGTTTTGGGGAACAGTCGGTTTCGAAGACTGAAAAAGTAATGCAAGTTTAGTTTTAAAAAGACTGAAAAAGTAATGCAAGTTTAGTTTAGAAAATGTGAAAAGTAAAGAGGACACCAAAAGGAAAGGGAGAGCAACTGTTAATAGTTCGACTTAAAACCCAAGATTTTGTTTTCTCAATTTGCTTGTTTCAGTGCTTCTACTTTTTTTTTTAAAAAAAGAAACCATTGGTACTGCCAAGTTTGAATAGAAAATCACGCATTGCCATTTATAAACTAAAAGAGTTTATAGAGTTTATAGAGCTTCCTTTCCCAAGGTAAGAAATAAATGGCAAGCTACAATGGCCAGATTGTCCTGTGTCTTCACGAGGCTCAGACCTTTACAGCTTTTGCCAGACACGAAGCACTAACATACCTCTCTTTTTTTTCCTTTTTTGAATACAAAGCATTTCTAGAAATTGAAGTAGGAAAGAATTATCGTAAAAAGGGAGATATGAGGTGGGAGAAGGGAGAAAGCAGCTTTGAATACTCTATAAGCTAGGTTAGGTATTGTAGGGGAGGGACTGTTTCCTTCTGCCCATAGAGAAGTCTGTGTCTGTGGGAGGTGACTGATCACAGCCATGGTGAGCGAATGGAAAACTTACTCAGTTTTTCTCTTCGTGCACCTGCTGTTAGCCTTTCATCAGAACTTTGGTTAGTGGAAATTCCATCAGTATTTTCCAGAATTAAAAAAAAAAAATGTTATAATTTCCAGTGCTCTTATGTCTTTCCATGTCATCTTATCATTTATGTTGTGCATTGGTGGGAAACTGAGAAGGGCCAACACCCTTAACTTTCTTCCACTTTAACTCAGAAATCCCTCATCATCTCTGTGGAGGGCCTCAATCTGAGTCGTCAGTGGACACTTTTCCATTTAGGGCTTTCACCAAGGCAGCCAGACATATTTCCATTGCCTGACATAAGGATAGCGATATATTGCTAGCTATTAATTCTACCCAAAACAAATCATATTATTCATCTTGTCATGTTTCATCAATTTAGTTGGGACAGCTGGTAAGTACACTCCAAGGTAGACAGTGTTGATAAATATGAATGGCAGGGGGCATGCAGGCATCTGAGTGATAAATAATGGACAATATTGCAGCAGGGCTGTATTAGGCATTTACATTATATACAGCATAAATACGTATCTTTTGGGGAAATGAATAATGAAGGGCTAGTAGAGTGTAATGCTGTGGGTGAGTGGAAACTCACTTAAAAAGTGATATTGTCAAAAAGGAAATCATAGTTTGATAGTGTGTAGGAGAGAAATTGGATCACAAATTGAACTTTGGTTATACTCGAACTATGAAGTTGGAACATGACCTGGGAATATCACTAAATTTATCACTTTTGATGGTTTTCAGATTGCTTAGGTGGCCAGGATGACCTTTTAAACTCTCCATCTGACTAACTGTCTGCATCCTTTCCCACAAAGCACAGGACTCTGCTACAGTGATCCCCACATTTATCATGTTCAGATGTGTGTCTATTTCGATGTGTTTTTCTGAAACTAGAGCGAAAAACCATGTGGAGATTGCAGCTGGTACCAAATGCAGTGTTTCACCTCATGGTATGAGACAATCTTCAAGAGAACATCACTCAGACTCACATGCACTCGAAGAGAAACCTTTCCCCAGGGAGGGTTATTTGGCTCGCTGCTCGGGTAATGGAGCTGAAGAATTCTCAAAGTGATATGCAGCTACTGAAAAGCCCCACAAATATCTTAAAAATTATATATGACAGACAAGTCATATTTAAGAGAACTTGCTTCTCATCGGGACATTTTGTTATTAAAAATATATAGATTTCAAATATTATTTAAAAAGGAATCGGTGTTTATGTTAATGTCTTCCTTAACTATAGACATGAGTCAATTCTATCCCAATATGTTTGCTTTGAATATGCATTAGCGGCTTTGGGCTTTATATAGTAAGGACATATATAATTTTGATTTACTCTTTTGTCATTGATCTAAGAAGTATTTAGTGAGCATCTCCTGACAAATTCACTATGTCCTGTGGGGGATACAAAAATGTTCTATACACAAAAATAAAACAGACCCTTCTGGAATTTACAGAAAACCAGAAAATAATACAGCTCTCTATAACGTAAGATACAAAGCAAAAATACGTAAATCAGTCACTCTCATTTGGACCAGAGGAGGTGGTGGGTCTGGTGGAACTTTATAAAGATTTTTCTTGTAAAATTACACATTGAATTCCTAAAAATGAGATAAATTTGAAATCAAGCCATGAAATAAATGAAGTTGAACACCAGTAAACATAACAGTCTTGGATAGTGAGGCGTATGAATTTATATTTAACTGGCAAACGTTACCTGATTGAAAACCTGTCAATCGTAGTGATACGAATGGTAGCTCAATCACCTGAGTGCCTGATGGATCATGCAGAGAAGAGTATTGTTACTAAAGTTACTGGAAAAAAATTGGCTTTAAATAAGTCAATTATTTATATGGGAATAAACTGTCCCAAATTAGTGAAGCAGGTAGGCCCCTTTGTTGAAATACTCAGGTGTATAAGAAGTTTATTTCCTATAACTTAACTAAATCTCCGCTGGTATGGCAGAAAAATAAGTTTATTCAAGAAATAGGCAAATCATCTGTTTTTCCCAAGTTTGTGTTAAATTCTGGGAACACTTACCTCGGACAAAGTGTTGGAGGACTCATTTGGTCCTTAAAGCCCTTTTTCGTATGAGTGAGATCCATTGCTTTGTCTGGACCTATTTAGAAATCCAGGCATGTTACCACTTGGCATCTCTCATTTCTCCAAGCCTGGTCCAGTGGCTCTATTCTTTCTACTTCCATGCCACCTTCATGACACAAGAATCATGTTGCTACTTCCATACAAAACTGGGCTACATAAATCCTGAGAAGGCTGGCTAAGGGCCTACCCAACTAGTCTTTTCCTCTCTGCTTCCATGATATTGTCTGGGAAGTAAGTCCCAGACCACCTCTGTCAATGTGGGACCCACCCATTTCAATCGCCTTGTCTTCCCCCCTCTCTCACTTGCCACTATTCCCAACGAAGATTTAAAGTAGCTGTTTTACACATAGGATTTCTCCATTTACGAGAGGACTAGGCTCTTAGAAGGCAATAGGCTGAATGGGTCTCTTTTCTACCTTGTCCCATCTCTCCCATGAAAGCAATAAAAGGCTTAGATGCTTGAAATAAGGGAAGAATCAAAAATAAAAGAGGAAACATCCAAGAAAACAAATTGAAGTGGATAATATTTTTAAAATCATATTTTTCTACATTTGGACATATTATAATCACCTTATCATTTTTTGAACAAATAACATATAAAATAAATGAAACTATTTAAGTGGAATATATTATATCAGAACATGTATTCAAGATTTCAGCATCAACTCTTGCCTGGCCATTTGTTAAGGCAATGTTTCTAGGTGCAGATGATACTCAGACAAATAAATTTGTTTTTTAAATACTTATGAACTACTCAGAAGAAATATCACATAACCCAAAATTATAATAATGTATTACAGTTACTATTATGGAAATATGTAAAAAGTAGACTGTGTATAAATGTCTATGAGTGATGAATTCTATTTAGATGGCTAAGAGTTAGGAAAGCCTTCATTGCAGTGGCAAATCTTGAGTTGAGAATTGAAAGATGGCCTGCAGTTGTTCAAAGCAGTGAAAACTTCCAGGAAGAACCAGCAGAAGTAGAAAAGGTACAGAGACATGGCATAACCAGATAAGATGCAGAATGGAGTCAAATAAAGGAAAAATAAACAGATTGACAGAGCAGTGTCATAGTGTGTGGCCATGGGAGAAAAGTGTCTAAGGAGCATTCTGAAGGACTCTGTGTTCCATTCTGCAGGACCCACTATGTCATTTTGAAGGATTGAGATTTTAGTCAAAAGAAAAGTGTTAAGTTTTATGGGAGGGGGAATGGTAAGTGAATCTGATTTTAGGGATATCACTTTTGCCTCATTTGTGGAAAATGGATTGGGAGGAGTGCAGATAGAAGCTAGGAGACAATTTTGGAGATTATTTCATCATTGTAGGAAAGATATTTTATGGTAGGTTGAATTATGTACCCAGGAAAAACATGTTCTTAGTCCATTCCTGTGGGTTTGAACCCATTGTAAAAAGGACCTTTTAAAGGTGCTATTTTTAGTTAAGTTGTGGCCCAACTGAATGAGGTTGAAGGCTTTATGAAGACCAAGCCACATGGAGGAGCAAAAGCTGGAAGTCAGCAGAACCTGAAGCAGAAAGAGAAGACATCACCATGTGCATTGATATGTAATGAGAAAGCTAAAGATCAAGGGTCACTGGCAGCCTGTCTTTCAGGAGAAAACATTGCCTTGCTGGCCTCTTGACTCTGGTATTCTCCTAGCCTTCACAGTGCTGTAAGGAGGTTGAATCAACAAGATGTAGAAATTCAATGCATGTAGAGGCTAAATGAAAAGTAAAGCCCCAGAATGACTCTGGAATTTTGGCATGGGTCTCAAGTGTATGATGATATACAAAGATAGAAAGCAAAAAATGAAGGAGTTCTATTTAGGGAGAAAATTAATCTAGTATATAAATGACATTTATATTAATAATATGAATCTAGTTCATTTAGTGCTGGGAATGTTGACTGTTTTCATGGCCTATTAACACATGAAAATTAAAATACATCCTGGGGGAAGTCATAGACACCCTCGGCAGTCATCTCCAGGCCTCACCTACTCACCTCCTTTCTTTGATGAGCAAATGTTTTAATATGTTTCCGTCTTGCAGCCCAGGGGAGATATTAGGTCTAATGAGATAGCTGGACCGTACCTTGGACCCCAAACTGGGAACAAACAGCCCCAGTTGCTTATCAGGACTGGAACTCTGCACAAAGTTTTCTTGAGACATGCTTTCTGCTCCTTCCTCTGGGGTGACAAGGCCCCTTCCCTCTGGGGTGTATAAATAATTAGCTCTTGGGCAACACAGGGTCCTTCCTCTCCAGTATGAAGTAGGGCTTTGGAGCTGTCATTCACTGACGCAGACCAAAGTAGTTGGCCTCAATGGTGTACCAGCCTCAATGGGACATGTTCATTTAGTACACCTCTACCAGCTGGAAGGCATGTGACCAGTGTCTGCTTGTCCTTGCTTCTGGTTCTGTTGTCTTCAGCATCTGATTCCAGTGGCTTTCTATCTAAGCATCTGTGGGTCCTCACTTTGCTTCTCCAGGGCAAACTCTGGATTTCATCTCTTAGCTTAGCATCTCCAAATGTCTGTGTCTTGTTTTCATCTCTCTGCTCTCTGTTTTCTGTCTTTTGTTCTCTTAGTAGAGGACTCTAATAAAGGTGTTAAGACCCACAGTGAATTGGGTGGGTCATATCTTCATGGAAACAATCTGATCAAGAGGTTCTATCTAACAATAAGTCTACCCCCACAAGATTGGATTAAGAGAACATGACTTTTTGGGGCACATAACAGCTTCAAACCAGCACATTCCACCCTCTGAACAACAGATAGACATTCTCTTTCCATATACAAAATGATTCATTCCGTCATAATATCACAAGAGCCTTAAATCATTCCAGTAACAATGCAGATACAATATGCAATCATGCTCTGGATTGTGTTCCTCATCTAATACCTTGTTAATATTAAACAAAAGTCAACATACAGATGTCTTGAAAGAGAAAGCAGTCAAACCTTTGGGGATGCAGTTGTGTTTCTGCATATTATAGTGTGCTGCCTTTTGTGATATTTTTAAGTTAATAGAATTTCATCTTAACCCACTAACTAAGCAGGCAATATTTAGCAAGTGGAATCATTTTAATAACTGGAAAAGTATAGAACAAACTCACACCCAAAAAGCTGGCTAGGCTATTTAACAAAGATGCCTTGACTCTCAGCCCCTTAAATCGATAGCAGGCAATAGCAGCATGTGGGATTAGTGCCCATTTGCTGTAACTGCCACTTTAACGACAGGGCAGATTTTATTTAGTGAAGGTAAATTTCGGGTCTCTCTCTCTCTCTCTCTTTTTTTCTCTCTCTCTCCCCCTCCCCCCCCCATTCTTTTTGTGGTTTTCCTTTCTGATATTTGTCAAAGTCCAGACATGTCTGTCATAAAATGGCATCAACTGATTCACTTTTATGTTCATTTGACAAGCATTTATTGAGCTAATGAGTAAAGGAGGGGAATCAAGAATGCATAGGTTTATAAGTTACAAAGAATCTGTTAAGAGAACAAAACATAACAATCTTGTACTGGTCATTGTTACTTGATTACTAGATTGGATTATTTTCTTAGGCTATTAATTTTTTCAACTTAAACAAACAATACAAGTAGACCAATAGTAATGTATTTCTACTTCTCATGGGTGTATCATGTAGGATAAATGAGTTAATAATGAAGTAGCAACTTCTCATGGTGGACAGTCTGGGGAAAGGTAGCCCAGTGAGAAGCAGTAGCTGATGAGCTATGGAAGGGATTGTGCTTAATCATGGAGTTGAGCCATACCACTGTGTATCCCTGTGATTTCAGAAAGGCAGCTCCAACATTGCTGGCTTCTCCTTGGGGAAACCCAGGTCATAGTGCAGAAAGGCCAAAGGATATATGACTCCAGAAAGAACACCCAGTTTTAGGAGTGTGCTGTTTTGAATCTGTTATGGTCCCCAGAAAAGCTATGTTTTTTTAATCCACTCTTGTGGGGGCTGAACTATTGTTGGGTGGGATGCTTTAATTATGCATTTCCATGGAGATATGACCCCCACACATTCAAGCTACATTTTAATCTGCTTAGTGGAGCCCTTTCAGAGAGAGAGCTCAAAGCTAATACAGAGAGCAGAGAGACGACAGATGCATGGAGACAGAAAATGCCCTGGAAGATGCTAAGCTAAGAGATGAAATCCAGAGTTCACCCTGGAGAAGCTAAGAGTAGACCTTCAGATGCATAGAGAGAGAAAATGCCCCAGGAAAGGCCAGAAGGACCCACAGAAGTTGAGAGAGCCATTTGGAAACCAACCCAGAAGATAAGGGCCAGCAGACAGAAAAACCCCAGATGAGATTGGCATTTTTTAAGTGAAGGTATCCTCTTGATGCCATAATGTGGATATTTCATGTCCTTAGAATGGTAAATAAATCCCTTTTGTAAAAGCCAATCCATTTCTGTTATATTGTATTCTGGAAGCATTAGCAAACCAAAACAGATTTTGGTACCAGAGAAGTGGGATGTTGCAATTTGAAAATACCAAAAATGCTAGAACAGCTTTATAGATGAATAAGGGGAGGGTTAAGAAAGAATTGTGACATGCTTCATAGAAAAGGCCTGAATTGCTTCGAACAGACTGTTGGTAGAAATATGAACTCTAAAATACTTCTGATGAGACCTTAGACAGGAATGATGAATATCATTGCCAACTGGAAGAAAGCTGATCCTTATTTTAAAGTGACAGAGAATTTGGCAAAATAGAGTCCTGGTGTTTGATGAAAGGGAGAGTTCGAAAGCATCAAGCTTGGATATCTAGCTGAAAAGATTTACAAACTAAATGTGGAAAACACTGCCTTGCTTCTTCTTGCAGCTTGTAGTAAAATGTGATAGGAAAGAGATAAGCTGAGAACTGAACTCTTGGATAAAAAGAAACCAGAAATTGATGGTCTTGAAAATTCTGGGCTTCCAGTAAGTGAGAATAGTGCCCCATGTGAGGATTTAAGAAAACTTGAAACGAGTCAGCCATTTCAGAAAAAGCTAGGATTGAAAATGTAATCATCAAGGAAGGATTTGTGGAAAGTCCTTTTTGTCTTATGGTTGTGAACCCTGCGGGTCATATGGGAAAACAACAAGTTTGTTGTGGAATCTGTATAAATGGAACCACTGCCAGTCTGGACCAATAGGGACAGAAAAGGGACAAATTGAAAGAAAAAATTACTTAAAAGGCAGAACCATGGAAGCCAAGGACTGGAGTCAAGAAATCACAAGCCAGAAGAATGGACATACAGCCATGCATGTGGAAAGAGTGAGTTTGCCCTGGAGGCAGAAGATGGGCCTCCTACCCCACTCTTCAAGATAATTGTTACCACTGCAGTACTCTCAGATACCTGGAGAATCAAGGGATTGGCCACCCCATTTTCCAGAAAAAATGCTGTGGGTTACAGGCCTCAAAGTGTGTGAAGAGCATTCCCTTGGGACTGGGGAGAGTGTAGCCATCACCCCATCCTTCTAAAGGGGTTGAATGTGTGCCCCAGAGATGGCAGAGAGACTGGGTGCCCCCCTCGCCAGTGCTTGAAGAGGGTGGGTCTGAGAACAAAGTGGTCTCCCCAATGTTTGATATGTTAAAACGCTCAAGTCATGTTTGGAGAGAGCAGGGTCGCTGCATAAGCTCTTGGAGAAGATGGAGCAGCCACTCTGTCAAATCCCGAGGATAACATGTTATTTTATAAATGATTCTCAGACTTTGAATCTAATGGAGTATGCCCTGGAGATTTTTGGAACTGCATGGGTCCAGTGACCCTTGTTTTCTTTTCAATTTCTCCCTATGGAAATGGGAATATTTATCCTATGACTGTCCCTTCTTTGTAGATTGGCAGCAGATAATTTATTCTAAGTTTCACAGATCCATAGCCAGAGGAGAATTTTGCCTATGACAGACCATATTTGCAGTTGACTTTGATGACCTTTTCATGGCCTTAAAACTGTAAATTCATAACCTGATAAATACTCTCTGTAAAAGGCAATTGTTTTTTGGTATATTGCATTCTGGTAGCATTAGCAAAGTGAAACAAGAAGTATCAGGACATGAACCAAAGATAGGAGATGAGTAAAAGAAAGCTTATTGGTATCAATGTTACTGTTTAACTGTAGTCAATAAATATGCCCTATTATTACTGGTGGTAACATGTTACTTTAGAACAAATTACCATAAACTTAGCAGATAAAAGAGTACATATTTCTGATCTCAAATAATTTCTGTGTGTCAGGAATTTGGACATGGTTTAGCTGGGTCTTATTTCACAGTTTCTAATAAGGCTGCAGTTAGGGTCTTGGCCAGGGGAGGGGACACATCTGAGACTTGATTGGTGAATTGGGGCTGTTTGCATTCCTTGTGGACAGTCAGATTGAAGGCTGAGATCTCTGCTGCTTTTGACTAGAGGCCACCTTCAACTTCTTCCTGTTTAGGCCTTTCCATGAGGTAGCATCCTTCAACAATGCCAGCAAGCAAGAGCGTCAATAAAGAGTCTGCTAGTAAGCTAGAAGTTACATTCTTATGTAATGTAATCATAGATGTCACATCTTAGCCCATTTGCCACATTCTATTGGCTAGAAGCAAGTGGTAAGTCTTCTCAACCACATTCAACAGGAAGGGATTATATAAGGGCATGAATGGGGAGGGGTAGGAAAAATTGGTGGCCATCTTACAGTCTGTTTACCATACTGCTTATATTTTCTATAAAAAACAATTGCAAATGAGCAACAAAGTGAAGGAGGCCCAACGATGTAGCTCAGAGCATAATGTTTGGAGTTAGACAACTTGGGTTCAAATCACAGCTCTACTAGCTTTGTAGTTGACCTTGAGTTCATTATTTTAATTCTTCATGTCTCAATTTCCCTCTCCTTGATACAGGAAACAAAATTATCTCACCACCTAGAGAGATTGTGAGGATTTACTGAGTTCATATGTATAAACAAAGATCATCGTTATCAATTTTTATTATTATATTTTGCGGATAATGTAGAAAGTACAGATGTGCTAATCACCCAGCTAGTCTTTGGAACAACCACTGTGGGCAGGTTTGGGTTTGCAGAGTAGAATAAAAGTTTTACAGAGAGAAATAGATTAGAGATGTGCTTCTAGAAGCCAAACTTGGGCCCTGGATTTCTTTATGGAGGACAGGTATAGGAAAAATTATACCCATCCAGAGAGCACTTAAGCCAAAATGAGGATACAGATGGAGCCGAGTCACACTCTATTTCTTCTCTCCGGGAAAAGGATCAGAGCCCTCAAATGGTGTTTCCCTCCTGAGAAGTGGGAAATGTTCTCCTTTCTGTGAAACCAGGAGGAATGAGGAACATATATTGTCCAAACTTGCATTTCAAAATTTAGCATGGCTTGTAAGGTGCTGCTGTAGGCGCCTCTCAACATTTGGCCATACCACTCCTAGCTTACTTATTATTCCCCAGCAAGTCAGCTCCTTTGGGTTCCCCAAAGAAGTCAGGATCTTTTTTGCTTCATGGACTTTCTATATGCTCCTTCTTCTGACCAAAATACTTTCCTCACTTTATTCATTTTCATTAGTTGTTCTCAACTTTGATATCACATCCTTGGGTAGGACCTACCTGAGGGAAATCGCACCCCTCTTACCAAGTTGCTCTCTAGCACATAACTCTTTCTTCCATAATTTCTTTATTTTATTTTTTCCTCTTATTAGGATGTAAGCTACATGAGTACAGAATCCTTTCTATTTTGTTTTCTTCAGTATTGCTAATACCTACTAGAGTCTTTGGTAAGGAATAATTTCTCTATAAATATTTGTTTGAATGAATGAATGAATGAATGAATGCACGGGACAGATTCATAAATATAATAGTTGAATTCATCTACATATTTGCAAATGGGGAGAAAAGCAATTTTAACCATTTTAAACTTTGAAGATTTTCAAATAGAATATTCCCTTCATAAAATGGTTACAAAGGGGTAGCATTAATTATTTTTCTCTTTAACATTGATCCAATACTATATCTTATTCTTTACATGGAGGACATTTTTATAAGTGATAAATTTGTTAAATTAATAATCTTTTTTAGGAGCTAAGAAATAATTATTCATCAGTTCATACAATCAGTGTATGCAGCAAGGAGGATAAATTTAACTATTATCTATTAATCATGAGCTGATTGGTTTTAAAATAGCCAGTTGTTTGATATGATTATTTTCATTTGGAATATTTATTGGAGCACTACATTCTGCATGACTAGCATTTGACTGCCAATAAATGTTATAAATATCATGGGAAAATTCTCAAAATATATGGTTAGATAAAAACAAACAGCATACAAATTCTATATACTGTGTGACTTCAATTTTTAAAGAAAGATTCTTTAGAAATATGACCAACTTTCAAAATGATTATTGGATTGTGGATGGCTTTTATTTTATTCCTTAGGATTTTATGGTTCTCCACAATTTTTCTACTTCAAGTTATTTTTAATAAGGATTTTTTTTTTATAATGCAACTACAGAAAGTCTCTCTCTGTGTGTGGACACTTTAATAGTTGACGATCAATGGGTAGTTGGGACCAATGTGGATTTAAGCATTAAAGGACTTCAAAGTAAAGAGGGGACATTAACCAACTGCATTAAATGTCTACGACAGGGGGAAGTAGACTAACAATGATTAAACAAAGTTTGGACAGGATTTCAAGGAAGTGTTTTAAGCAGTGGGTGGCACCTGTGTTAAAAACACCCTGCCAAGAGGAGCAGTAGAGCAGTCCCCTGGTGCCACTTCAGGAGAACAGAGAGAGCACTTAACAGGACAGACCCCTGGGGACTATTATTATATTAATGGCTAAACTGACTACTGAAGTCAGGCAGGAATTTGGCGAGAACTCCGCCAAGTCTCTGGTGCCTGAAGTAGCTGTGTTTAGACAGTGGTATATTTGCTGGAGGGCATACAGGCTGAATTCACAGAGTTTGGAAGTTCAACAATTTTAAAGGAATATTTTTTAAGATTTGTCCATTCCAAGGACTTAGTCCCATACATTAATTCAAAATTATTTCTGAGCTTTCACATTTGCCAATTAATTTTCAAATACATAGCACAAAAGAAGGAAAAAACTTTGGCATTTATAGCGCATTCATTTTTACATTTCTTTCTTTGCCCTACCCCCTTCTCTATTAACACAAAGACTCCTGTTTTATATGGTTGTAAAAACCAGCAGGCTTCTCTCTTAATCAGTGTTGTCTGGTTTCATTGCCTGGGGGCTTAGGTGGTTAGTAATAAAGGTCATTAGTTGATGTTTCCAACATACAGAGACTGTCAAATGATCCCCTCATTTAATCTCCCAATGATTAGACACAGGCCCAAGCTTGTAGTATTTAGTAATTTTATTTTCTTGTTGTGGGAAAGGTCAAAGGATTCCTCTTGGAAACAAAAGCTGTATAAAACTAATAGCTGCTTCACAGCAGACCTGAAGGGATAACAGACTATATAAAGGCACTCAAAGCTGGACAAGGCAGAAAATGCACGAACTTGGTATCTGCTGCACCCCAGGTTTCTTCAAGGAGCTGAATCAAATGTGAAAGGAACAGTCCCATCGAGCCATGGGCAGCCCTACCATGCCCGCCCTCGTTAGCTTACATCTTAGCCACTGCCTGATTTCCAGCATTCTAATTGAAAAGACACTTTGTAGTAAAAAGCTCTGTTTGACTCCCTTTGAAATCATGATCCTCAGGTTTTCTTTCTGACAAATGTTTCTTAGAGATCACTGAGCTTATTAAACAGTTCCACGTTCAGAAGCTTCTAATGTTGGAACAAGCATAATTCAGGCACTTTGGTATAGGAAAAATAGTAAATTCCCCATGGACATTTGGACAGGAGCTGTGTACTGATCTCCCTGCTTTGACATGTATCTTTGGGACTCAAGACATGCACACAGAAAGTACGTCATCGATATTTAATGAGGCGGATCATAATTACATAAGCAAATCTCTGTTCTTAAGTATGAGCCATTTGTTTCCCCTATGCACTCAAAGGAATAATGGGAATTTACAAAGTATTAAAAAGTTTATAAAGAAGGAAAACTAGTTACATTTGAATGGAACTTAAATAGCCACTAGAGAGACGACCAAAGTATTTATGAAATCTGAACACCTAACAAATTTTTTGCAAATCCTTTTCAAATGTTGAAAATAAGATTAATGAATATAATTATAGGCTTGCTCTTCTATTTTTCCTATACTTTTCTCAGAATTATGTTATGTAATGAGTACTGTTGCATAATAATTGTCCTAAGAAACTGATTTTTAATGAAGTCTTTGTTTTCTTAGTTCTTTTTCAGTAAAGAAAAAATGGCTGTTTTATTCTTTAGAGTTCCTTGAGACAGGACAACACATGAACCAATTAAAAAGAAAATGAGTATTTACAGGCTCTACAGCTTAACCTAATAAAAAGCATAAGTCAGTTTCATTATTAGTGACCGCTTTTGATCAAATACAGATTATCTCTGCTGAATTTGCTGCTCTGGGAAATCTACATTTATTCTACATAATCAGCACATCTTCCAGCTTTCAAGACCTCCCTGACTTCAAATTTTGAAAGGGAATTCCAAAGTTCTCTGCTTCTCAGGACATGCCATCTTTTAGTAATAGCCTCTGTGGAGAAGGAAAGGGAGGGAAAATAATATGTGGGAAAAGAAAGGAAGGAAAAAATAAGCCCCTGTGTGCCAAGCAAGGCTCTAGCTTTAGCTCTCTTAATCCTCATAAAAATTCTCACAATGATATTCATCGTGATTTCCATTTTACAAATAAAGATAGACTTGGGGAGGCTCATACTATTTTCATATTGGAGAAATGGTTTTTGAAAAGATTCATTTATTGAATTATTCTTTCCCTATTTAAAAATTTGCATTGCCTATTTACTTTTCCTATTATTTATATACTAGCTTCTTATTTCCAGTAATTCAGTAAATATTTCTTTTCAATACAATTTTCCCTTTTGTCTTAGTTTTTTTTTCAATTTATTCCTTATCTCTTTTTAAATTTTTCCTACACGTTGTTTCCTCTTTTCACTTCCTCCTTCTTTTCTTCAGGAAAAGCAATTGGTGGAAAGGAAGGAAGAAAGTAATAAAATTCTAGATGGCCTGAGTGAAGAAAAGAAGAGTAATAAAGAAAACAATGCTGGGAGATTAACCAATAGGAGGGTACTTATGTTCAAGTCAAAAAGAATATATTCCAAAAATGTGGTCTTTCATTCCACAAACATGCATATAAAGCCTATTATGTGTCTTCCATTGTGCTGGTCGCAATCATTAACATCAAAAATCATAGAGGTTAATGGGGAAGACTTAAAAACAAAGGAGATAATGACAGAGGGTGTTATGGCCAAGGTGAGTTGAAAGTGCTGAGAAGAGATATTAGGACCTTTAACAAAAGTGGGTACTGAAGGTGGTGGAAAAATAATAGCTTTGTGAAGAGTTGAAGTTTCAGAGTTCTTGAATCTTGAAATAAATATTTTGGCCCATGGTCCATTATTTCAAGAAGAAGATTTATCTGTGATTTTAGCCTCAAATGTTGACAGCAACCAAAGATTGTAATTTAAGACCTTCTACCTTGGGAAGAATAGTGTCTTATGTGTAATGGAGACATATTTGGATTTTTCTTTCTTTATTGGGAGGATAGGCTTGGAATAAAAGGCAAGAAAGCATATCACTCTCCTAGTGTACCTGATCAGCTCAAGAAGGAAGGAAACTCAAGGAAACTCTCTCAAGTTGCGGACGATATTTTGGTTTCCATAGACCAAACAAAACAGCTTTCTTCTGCCACATTAGCTTAGTTCTTTATATCAACTCTTTTCTTTTCTTGAATGTTTTGCTAGATGACTGAACTATATAACATTTAACCATGGGGTAGTCAAGTATGCCTTCTCTGTATGACCAAAGGCTAGACACTGTGAAATACAAAGACTCCTTAATCAAAAAGAGATCATAATAGGCACCATATCCAGCATACATCTAAAATTAAAAAAAAAATTCTCTAAGCAGAATTTATAAAATGTAGAGTTCCATTATTTATGGCTTCATGCTTAACTGTTGACAACAACAAAATAAAAACAAAAAGGAAGCAAATCAAATGCTTTTTTACCATATGTTTGAGAATTTATGCAAAGTAATGGTTTAAAGAGCACTCAATAATTAAAAAAATATATATATCATGTCACAGTTATTCTTCTGGAATTACTCTTTATGAGTTTACTAAAAAAACTGAAGACAGAACTGAGTTCAGTGTCAATTCTGTTCTTGGATGTGACATTTAAAATAATGCATTAAGACATAAGCTAACTTAGTACCTACAGGTTTAAAAATTTGATTACTGTGTTTAATAGAAACAAAATTCATAATCAGGATACTAATTATATGGACTTGGCAACCTGTGAGCCTCTGCATAGATTTAGAACAAATATTGTATGTAATTTGATATCCATTGCAGATTAAACTCCTTAATAAAATAGAAAAAGTAATAGACTTCCTCAATATATAAGTACATATAATGAAGAGATATTAGAAACATTAATCTAAACTCTACCCAATATTATTTAACATTGTTCTAGCAGTACTAGCCACTGCAATTTGATAAGTGAAAGAAGTATTTCCTCACATGTAGAATATTTCTCCATATTTAAAAAATATTAAAAATCATACTCTATCCCAAGAATCTGCAAGCTGCCATAAAGGTTAAAGAAATTAATATATTGAGAGTGCTTAGTATATTGCTTAGCACATAGAAGGTGATAAATAATTTAAAATATTTTTATATTTGATATTATTATTTTACAAGTGAAAATATCTTTTTATGATATATATATATTTATCTAGTAACTCAAAGTGAATTGACGACTGCTATAAATAATAAAATAATACAATAAGGTGACTGGCTATAAAATTAATATACAGAAATCAACACCATTCTTATATATGAATAGCTTATATTTAGAGATAACTATTTCTTTTGCTTTACAATGGAAACAAAGGATTTTAAAAAATAGAAGAGAAAATATCTAGGAATATTTATAATAACTAATTCTAATTCTGTTTGAAAAACACTTTAAAACATTACTAAGAGACTTGAAAGTAATGTGAAGGCACAAATTATATTCTTATGTAGAAAGACTCAACAGAAAAAGATGTCAATTTTTCCTAAGTTTAATCTAATAAAATATCAGAAGTATTGAACAAATTGATTCATAAGATCATATGGAAAAATAAACAAACAAAAATAGCTGAGGAAATTAGAGAAAATAGAGCAGTAAGGGACAGTTACCCACACTAAGTTTAAAATATATTAAGCTATAGAATAAAGCAATGTGGTAATGGTCAATGAAAAGACAAGCCGACAAATCACTGCAACAGAAATAAATCCTTGCATTAAGCCAACATAGGTGCATAATAAAGAAGGTCTCCTTTATTATGTTTTAAAGGAGCCATTTTAAATCCTTTCCTTCATTTTAAATGAAGGAAAAAGATAGGTCAAATGATGTAGGGGCAATTGGAAGACTAAGTTAGGTCTATGCCACATATGTTAAACAAAATGAATTCTAGATAAATCAAAGATTTAAATGTAAAAAATAGAGCCATAAAATATGAAGACATATTAATTTTAAAAGGAATCTTGGGCTGAGTATATCCTTTATGACTCCAAATCCAGAAGCTAAAAAAATGACTGGAAAACCTGAACTATAAACAAAGTCAAAAGATTCATGACAAACTTGGAAAATTTATTCATAAATCTTAAGTGATACAGAAAGTAAATTTCTTTAATATAAGTGAGCTTTTATAAATTAAGAAGCACCTGATCAAAAATCAACCAAAAAGTGGGCAATGGTAGGAAAAGTAGTTCACGGAAAATGGAATACAGATGGCTCCAAAAGAGATGCAAAAATGTTCATCCTCACTCACAATAAGAATAATACAAATTAAAAAACTGAGACATAATTTTTCAACTCATCATAGTGATAAAGATCAAAATGTTTGATAATTTTTTTTGTGTTATGTATATAGGGAAACAGGAACTCTTGCAATAGGAATGTAAATTAGTAAAGCATTTATGATATCTAATATAATTTAAAATTGGAACCAATGGACTATCCAACTTCCTACCCAACATTTCCTCCTCAAGGAATTTGTCTTCCAGATTTACTTGCAAATTTCTAATTCTATTTTTCACTTCCATTTAGAGAAAACTGTTTAAAGGAAATGTCCTTTCTTTAATTTGTTTTCCTCCATTCTCTCTTGAGCCCTGTTAAATGAGCTTTTAACCCTCATCCCCAAAACTATCAATCTACTGTAATATCTCTGGTCAACAACAATAATAGCCTTCTAATAGATACAATTCTCAATTCTCAAAACTCAACTTACTTGACCATCAACAGCATTGAACATGATAGATCTCTCTCTCCTGGAAATTTCTCTTCACTTGACTTTAGGACATCATGATTTTCTTCCCTCCTCACTTCCCTCTGCCCTCTCAACAGCCATTCCTTCTTTGTCTCTTTCCAGTTCTTCCTATGTCCTCAACCACTAGCACTGGAGTGCCTTTATGGATTAGTCCTTTATACCCCTCTATTCTATGTCCCTTTAATGAGCACATCCACTCTGATATCTTTAAATACTATCTATATGCTGACAGCTCCAAATTTCCATCTCTAATGTGATAACTCCCCAGAACTCTAGGCAAGTAAATGCAGCTTGCTGAACCCCATAACTTCCTATTGCGCATTTCCTTTAGACGATGTTCACAACTAAGCTCCCAATCATCTGCTAAATATCTGAATCTATTTAGAGCCTTCTCCATATCAGTTAATGGCAATTCTATCCTTCCAATTTTTCAGACCAAGAAACTTGGGGCCATTCCAGACACCAAGAAAACCCTGTCAAATCAGTTCAGAAATTGACCTCATCTTGATACCTTTAGTACTGCAAGCTTGGTTCTGGTCATCAAAACTAATGAAGCAGCTTTATAAGTAATAATTTGGAAAGGTAGGAGAAATATCAAATGAAAAAATCAAAATGCAAATTAATTTCTATTCAATAATTTCTCCCTATTGATAACTATTCATTATATTTATTTATACATGTATTTGTTTTGCTTATGTAGATGATAGGTAAAGGCAGAATAACTTTGAAAGACAAATGGAGAACTTGTTGAGGTGATGAGTTGCTTGGAGAAAAAAAGGGTATTATCATGTGCTTGTATAACTGCAGATATCTTGTGAATTTTATATTTATGGAATGTATTATCAACTCTAAAAAATGAAATTTAAGAAGGCCATAATTATCTAGGGAAACATTTTATTCCTTTATCTTTCAGAGGTTTCTTAACTATAACAAGCTTTTGAAAGGTAAATGTCTTAAGATATAGTTCCATTTTCCACAATAGATAGGTGAAATATCAATTTACCATTATGTGATAATGATTAAATTACAAAATGATCATTCTATATCACTATCTTATATAGGGAATGTAGTTGTTAGAAAACGGGGAGAAATTACTTAGGCCATTATGGAGTCTCATAACTTGTGAAAATGAGATGAAATTAAGAAAATTGAATGGATGTTTTGAGTATAAAAGAAAAAATCATAAAGCCCATTAAACTGTAATGGGACGAAGAATCTTTCAAAGAAAATGGTAGAAATCACATCTCTGGAGGCAATTGCAACCAAAACGGACAAAGTACTAAAAATATCCTTTAGAGAATAATCTTGATATCAGCAGGGAAAATACATGACTTCAGAGAATGGCTTCTTTCTTCCTCCTCAATGAATCAGTACTAAAATTATGAACTGCAATTAACTCTAAGGCAACAGGGAAGTTGGATTGAAAAGAACCATACCTAAAATGTTGGATAATTAAAGTGAATGAAACAGGAAGCATCCACTGGGGACATAAAATATGCTTTTCTAGCAGAGCTATTAACAGTTGCATTAGTGCCCCTAAATCATAAGTACCTTTTGCCTTCATTGACTTAGGTCAAACTGGATCTTTCCACTAAAGGAGCCAAATGAGTTTAATGTTTCAACTGGTTGATGCCAATGGCAAAGAAACCTTAAGATGCACTTGAAGGAAGATGTATGATTAAGGAGGCATATGCTTTTCTCCATTAGTGTAACAGGTCAAAATATCATTTAATTTATTTCTTAAAGTGTTTTTAGTTTAACAACAGAGCTCATCATTAAATTCACTACACATCATACACTACCATTGTATTACAGTTTTAGGAAGATGGAAAACTTCCAGGGACAATTCAGTGACAGTTTTGAAAAGTAGTATCATTGCTTCAGGATTCTTAAATTGTTAAGTACACATTTGAATATAAAACATGTGTGTTCGATTCCCGTTGCCTGCCCATGCAAAAAACAAACAAACAAAAAAAACAAAACAGTGTGTACTGCAATTAAGGCTTTTTATTGCTGTTTTAACTGCATATTGTACAATAGATTTTTAAATAATCTACTTAAAACATATTTTGATATTTCAAAGGAAGAGATAGAAACTATAATCAAAGTTACTTTTTTTTTTTTGTCATGGGCAGGCACCGGGAATCGAACCCGTGTCTCCTGCATGGCAGGAGAGAACTCTGCCTGCTAAACCACATGGCCCACCCTCAAAGTTACTTCTGAACATCAAAATGAGACAAGGAAAATGGAGTGAAATACTAGTAAAATGCTAGTAAATTCTAATATAATAGTACTGCATGATTATCTAAGCTATATATAAATAAGGAACATTTTCTCATGTAGCAGATTATCTGGATGATAAATCAATTTCCTCAATATTTTTTATGTCATATTATGTTTTGATATTTTTTAGATTTCTAGAAGTGTACTTTCTAATTGTGGGATTCTTCATTTTTCAAATGGAGGAAAAAACTCGTTGAGTTCAATTTTTTCAGTCATCTTTTTCACATCGTAGTGACATATAGATAAGAATAGACACTTTTGTATCTTCTTTGATCGGAAACAGAAGGTTTGGTAGACAGATGAGAAAAGTCATGCAATTCAGAATGAAATTGGGAGGAATAAGTAGGTTTAATGAATTAAGAAGATAAAGTGGGCATTCAATGTAATGATGCAATAATATGGGAATATGGGAATTATAAAGTAGCAATGATGTATTTTGCAATTCAGTTTCCTGTACAAGTAAGAGCATCTGTTATAAGAATCATAAAATCTTGGATTCATATTACACTTATGTCATTTCCTTGCTTTGGAAAGTGGGCAAGACCTTATACCTCCCTGAACCTCTATTTACTTAACAGAAAATTAAAGATAGTAATTCCTAAATCATAAGAATATTATGTAGATTAAGGTAAGAAATTGGTAGCACCTGGTTTAAAATTACGACTTGATAAATTATTGCCATTGTTCTGTGTGAATTTTGCTATGTTAAGCATTCTTGTAAATGTAATGGCTAATGCATTTTGTTTCCTTAGAAGCCTATGACCTAATTAGAACTATTAATCAGGTAATGTATAAGTGTGGGTTATGCTCCCCTTCATGAGAGCAAATGGTCATCAAGCTGCATTAAGAAATGGATCTGATTCTGGCTTGACAGAGAGATTGAACTATTTTTTCCTATTGTGGTTCTTGAAGGACTTTATAGTTCGCCCTGTAGATGCATCCCACCAGCCACCTGGAGCTCTTTAGGTGTTCCCTCTGGACAATGTCACAGAATTTTTGGAGCAAAGACTTTGGTCTTGGTCCTCGCTGTGAATTACACATCTGCCACTTTCCATCTCTAATTGAGTGACTTTTTTGTACTTTACTCTCATTACCATAACATGAAGACAGTAACAGTATCGGACATGAGGTTTACTTGGGGATTAAATGGGATGACACATGAAAATAACATAGGGAAGACTCACCACATAAAAAGCTGTTTGTACATATTATTCATTATTCTTAGTGAACTACTAGGTATCTGATTTTTCTCAGTAACTGGAAAATGAATTCTGGTATCTAGAAAAATCATGCAATCACTTTCTTTCCTGAAACCAAATTGTGCTCAAGTTCTTATGAAGTCACACGTGTATGCTTAAGGACTGAATTTGACCCTCATTAATAAAATTAAGCACAGTTTCATTTTTCCCTAAACATGATGATGGCTCCATAGTCAGTCTATTTGAGGAGAAAGAGATTAAATTCAGCCATAAGCTATTCTGATAAAAACAAGTTCATATATTATGAATTTTTGTTTAATTTCTTTATTCCAAGTCACACATGTACCTGATTTATTGTCAAAGGGTTTTATAAAGATTATTTTCCACCAGTTTAGTGACCCTATTTGCCCTGTCTTCAAACAACTGGCCATTTTTAAATGAGCTGATACACTGATTTATAATTTCTGTCTCTTAAAAATAATCTGAATATATGGATGTATCCTTGCATTCTTTATGTACAGCAGGAGTTGACTGTTAAGTTATAAAAACTACTTAATTTAAAATATTTTCAAATTAGTATAATCAAAGTCTTTTTAGCTATTTACATTGTAAGAAATATGAATAAATACTTTCTTAATTAAAGAACTGGAACAACTATCTATTTAATCACAGAAAAATATGATATTTTTAAAATTAATTTTAGTTGTTTAATCATTATTTTTTTCTTTAACACAGGATTTGTTTATGTAAAATTGCATAATTATTGTCTTTACTTTGTTTGTATATAAATGGCCCCAAATTCTAGAGAAATTAAAACAGGGTTTTGCCTCTATCTTGCCTACAAATTTATTTTAAAATCAAAGTAAAGTACAATTAGTTTAAGATAAACAAAATTTTACCTGCAAAATAATGCTGTATGAAAAAAATTAAAGGTCTTCAACACCCAAATAAAACAAACCACCTCAAACATTTGATCTAAAGTATGTCAAGTTTGATGTAAATGTTTCTCAGTTTATTAGAGTAAGTTATATGACAGACAAAATGTTCTGGTTACTATGGCTAATCAATTAAGTCTCCAGCATTTTTTTTTCTTTTACTTGGGTCAAGGCCAAGTGACCATACAGTACTGGAAATAATGAGGATATACTAAATTTAATTATGATCTTAGAATCTTAGCACTGTAAACATTATTTTCATTGTCCTTCAAACTCTGTCTCTCATTAAAACAAAGCCCATTTTCAGGTTGTAGAAATCTATTTTATAGATTCTGCATGTACATGAAATCTATTTTATAGATTCTATGTGTACATAGTTTCATGTACAGTACATGAAACTGATTTTAGATTGAAGCCTATGTTAATAGAGCATATGTACAATTTGATATACATTTTGAAACCAGATATCATATCAAATTCTGGTTGTTTCTGGGTTGTAGAATTCTATGTAACTCTTCACATTTTTTGCCTTAACTTCATTTTTATAGTAAACAAAACTCATATTTACGCTATTGTATAATAAAAAGTAATTTTCCAATCCAAATGAATATAAATAAACATATCACATGCACTCCTACATAATACATGCTTGTGTTATACCTATCTATGTGTTTTCGAGTAGGATGCAATTTAATAATAGGTTCAATTCAGATTCCACCTTTCATGGATACATTAATTAAATTCTATTTTTTGTGTGCAGTACTGTCTAAAATTCTTAACAGTATTTGGCAACATTGTTTCCAGTTATAATCTAGAACAAATATCAGCAATGAACAATTGCATGAAAATAAAATTTTTGGTTTTAAAAAACAAATTTTTTTCCATGTTACTGAATGTTTCTCTTTTCATCATAATCACACAAACGTGGAATATCAAATCAAAATGTTTTAATTATGCTTTGATATGGTTGTCCACTATAGGCATAGTCTTGAAGTTATCACACACTAGCCATTTACTCCATTTAAATATAAATCCAAAATTCACTAAATGATCATCCACATTTTGCTTTATTCTACACTGTAGACATGCTTGTAAACATCAAAGTGTTTGAAAAATACAGTTTACTACAAAGTAGCTTCAAACTCTGAGATATTGGTATGAGATACCACAAAAAGTAGTTTCTTAGATTAGTCTTATTATCACATATTATGCCTATTGGGTATTGAATCATGCCCCCTACTGAAAACACATTCTGAACCCAACTCCTGTGGATGTGAATCCATTTGTAAATAAGACCTTTGGACATGTTATTATGTAAGACATGCCCAAACTGAAGGAATGTGCGAATTAATCCAATACGGCTAAAGTCCTTACAAGCAAAAGAAGTTGAAAAGGAAGCTATGGGGAGCAGCCAGAAGCTGGAAGTCAGCAGAATTTGGAGGAGAAAGAAGAAAATGCTGCCACATGAAGCCATGCCTGTGATGGAAAAGCCTAGGGTCCTCAAATATACCCACCCCCAAAGAAGTAAGCCTTCTGACCTCTGAAAGTATAAGGCAATAGGTTACTGTTATTAAGCCAACCCATTGTATGGTATTTGTTTTAACAGAAAGGGGACTAATACACTGCCTTAAATTCAGGGTCAATTTATATCAATACTGTTACTTTTCAGGACTCCTGCCCTGGGCCCCAAGGATGGTACGATCCTAGAGGAAGCAGATTTGGATGAAGATGATTCTGAGGTCCAGAACACTTGGATTCTCCTAAAATCACAGAAGAAGCAACTAAATCAGTGATAAAAGCATTATATTTTGCACTAATAGATCCTGGTATAGTCACACCTGCAGAGTTTCCCTCAATGTTGGGTCTGAGAATATAGTATCCAATCTGCCCCAAATAAAAATTACTGTAATTTTCTGCAAACCTCTTTTGGAGATGAGCCATTAGGAGATAACCTCAGTTCAGTCTCAGACCCCGATTCTTGGTTTCTACAGCAATTGGTACTGTATATCTTCCATCAAACCTCAATGTGTCTTACTTCAAATTTCTATTTTTATTATTATTTGTTTATTCTTTTTATGCATAAGAATAACCTCCAGAATAAGCTCTGGACTCTGTTTGAAATCTCTCAGCCATTGACACTTTATTTTGTCTCATTTCTGTCTTCCCTCTATTGGTCAAGAAGGTTTTGGTTATTTTCATAACCAAAAGTTAGCTCTTTAATCTGGAGAATTTGGTCATTCATCCATGTAAACCAATGTCCTTGGCCATTTACCCTGCTTCATTCCTGATGTCTGGTGCGTAACCATTTCTCTTGATAGATCTCCTTCCCTCAATAAATTCCAGGCACCAGACTTTAATCCAAGCTCCTAGTACACTGAAGTTACAATTGGCTAATGAAAGCAGACATTTTTTTCCCATTTACCATTTTATGTATATTTTTAAGCAAGCCAAAGAAAATCCAGTTTTAAAAACTGTATCCTTAAATAAGTTAGCAGTTATGTGTGGTTATCCCATTCTCCCACCCTGTCATATAAACTGTTATATTATTTTCTCAAATGTTTGTGTACTACATTGTAAACACGGACTTAATGAACCTTCATAAAGTAAACAAAATACTTCCTTCAGGTCAGTAGAACTCTGTCTAGTGTGTATGTAATTAGCCATGTGCATTTTCTGAATCCTATTATATTTTCAGCAAGAATTCATTTATTTCTCACTCTTCTCTCTCTCTCTCTCTCTCTCTCTCAACTCTTTCTCTCTCTCTAAAACAGGAGACATTGGCATTTCAGGAAAACTGTACCTGTTCTAAAGATTTTCAAGCCATCCCTAGCTATTTTTACACAGGTCAGCATGTAGCTTTTATTCTAGTTAAATAAAAGATAAAGTGATTTTCTTTTGTTTCCATTCTTACATATTTACCTTGAGAGTGAAAGAGTTGTCTTCAGCACATCTGGTTGCAAGGCAAAGACAATGAGCTGTTTATAACTAAATAATGTTGCATAATGAAGCATTTTAGGTATTGAAAAGTGAATCTTTAAAGAGATTAGGGCTGTAATTTGTGTTTGGCTCTGAAGATGAACACCTGTAATAGTCATTTTCCTCCACGGTAACTGCCTCTATAAAATTAACAGTGATTCAGATTTATATTTGAGGATTAAGCCATATTAAAATTGAGTTGTAGGCCTATTTCAAATAAGTAAAAATGCTTTTTGTCTATGTCAAAGACAAGTATTGTAAGTATGTAAGTCTGTTTTTACAAATGAAAAAGGAAATGTTAGAGAAGTGACATTCATTTCACAGATTTTTCTTTGAACACGTAAATGCTTCAAAAGAAAGGAGATGTCATTAACACCTTATTGTATGTTTATTACCAGCTTTCTTCTTCTGAACACCTAAGATGATGTGGAAGAAAACTGGTGAAATACCATCTTTTAAAAATTATGTATCTTTTTGTTGACATCGGATGTATAAATATACATAATTCCTTCCTATATTTAAACATACTTGAACTTTGATTATTCTAAGAGATGAATACTTCAGCTACTCCTAAATAGTTAAGTGAATAAAAATCAGTGGTATTTGCTGGATTTCATAAATTAGAATAATTCAATGAAACTATGTATTACGGAGCCTGAATTTGACAGCAGAACCCTGAATATGGTCACTGCCAAGCAATATAGCCTGTTTGCTAGAAGTGCTGCCACAAAGAGGTCAACTGCCTCTGTTGAAAGCCAGTCTTTTTTACAAGCTATGTGGCCCAAAGCAATTGGTTACCTTCTCTGAGTCTCAGTTTCCCCATTTCCAAAAAAAGGATGATGACAGTTCCCACTTAATAGGATCATGATAGGAATTCAGTGCAATATCATACACAAAGCCCTTAGAACAATGCTCAATATCTAGTAGCAGTTACTAAGCATTAGTTATCATGATTATAATCTCAGGATTAGCAAATGTAAAAATGTAAAAAATAATTTAGCATAACTAAATTATTTAGCCAGTGAAGACAATTGGAACTTAAGCTATAAAATGTCACAAATGTTTAAAGTACTCAGATCTAAACTAAACCTTTGCATAAGCAGCATCTCTTTTAATTTTATCTGCCAAGACACTATTCTAATGATCTTTCTTTCACAGCAAGGAATAGGTCTTTAAGCAATTAATTATGTAATACTGAATGATGTAACTACAATTATAGAATACGCAGAATGAGCACATCGTTTTGTAATTTATTAGCCATAGGAACAAATTTAAATTAAGCTCCATGTACTGTATGCATCAAAATCATGTGAGATGCTTCTGGAGCAGCACTCCAACTTGCTAAATCAAACTATATAGTGCTGATGCAATTTTTTAACAGCTTACCAGGTGTGGTAGTTGGGTTCAGGCGTCAACTTGGCCAGGTGAATGTGCCTGGTTCTGTTGCTGTAGGCAGGAGCCAATGGTGTGTGAACCTCATCTGTTGCTCTTACATCTGCAGTAGACTAAGAAGCGTGCCTGCCGTAATGAATGATGTTTGATTTAATTGGCTGGTGCTTAAATGAGAGACCTCAATGTAGCACAGCCCAAGCTGCTCGGCATTCCTCATCTCAGCACTAGCAGCTCAGCCCAGGCCTTTGGAGATATAGAAAGGAATCACCCCTGGGAAAGTTGTTGGAACCCAGAGGCCTGGAGAGAAGGCCAGTAGAGACTGCTTTGTGCTTTCCCATGTAAGAAAGAACCTCAGTTTTAAGTTAGCTGCCTTTCCTCTGAAGAACTATACATCCAGTAACTAAATCCCCTTTTATTGAAAGCCAATCTGTCTATGGTGTGTTGCATTCCAGCAGCTAGCAAACTAGAACAGGTTTGGTACTGGAGAGTGGGGTGCTGCTGCAGTTTGCAGATACCAAACATGTTGGAACAGCTTTTTAAATGGATAAGGGGAAGATTTTGGAAGAACTGTGAAGAGAATGATGGAGAAGTCCTGGAGTACTTGAAGAGACTGTTGGTGTAAACAGAACCACTGCCAATCTGCACAAAGGGGGACACAAATGGGACAAATTGGAGTTTGCAGAGTGAGAACCATGGAAGCTGGGGTCTGAAGTCAAGAAACCTCAGCGAGGAGAGTGGGTGATGCATATAATGGAGAGGGTGCGTTTGCCCTGAGGGCAGAGGATGAGTCTCCCATCTTGTTGCAGTGGAAGAGTTGTGCTGCCTTAGGCCTTTGAGAAGATATAGCACCCTCCTTCAGGACTGGGGAGGGCCTGGCTGTCATCACATGGAGGGGTTGAGCGTGTGCCCCAGAAATGGCAGGGAGCCCAGGTGTAGCCCCGATGCCTGGAGAGGGTGGAGTGAGAAAAAGGTGGTCTCCTCAATGTCCCCTGAGGTTGATTTGGAAAGAGGTGGGCCACTGCATAGGTCCTTGGAAAGGGTGGGACTGCCACTTTCCAAAGCTGAAGGATAAATCACTTTCAGACTTTGAAATCCCATGGTGTTTGCACTGCAGGTTTTCCTTCTAATTTCACCCTATGGATCTTGTGACTGTCCCTCCTTTGCATATTGGCATCAGATAATTTGTTTTTGAGATTCATAGGTACATAGCCAGAAGAAAATTTGTGCCACTTTAATATCATTTAGGGTGATGCATATAGTTGCCAAGTTGACAAGGGGTGGGCATGTGGTAGTTAGGTTTAGGTGTCACCTTGGCCAGGTGAACGTGCCTAGTTCTGTTGCTGTAGACATGAGCCAATGGTGTGTGAATCTCATCTGTTGCTCTTACATCTGCAGTCAGTTAAGAGGTGTGCCTACTGTAATGAATGATGTTTGATTTAATTGGCTGGTGCTTAAATGAGAGATTCAACGTAGCACAGCCCAAGCTGCTCAGCATACCTCATCTCAGCACTACCAGCTCAGCCCAGGCCTTTGGAGATGCAGAAAGGAATCGCCCCTGGGAAAATTGTTGGAACCCAGAAGCCTGGAGAAAAGTTCCAGCAGAGATTGCCTTGTGCTTTCCCACATAAGAAAGAACCTCAGTTGAAAGTTGGCTGCCGTTCTTCTGAAGAACTATACGTCAACTAACTAAATCCCCTTTTATTGAAAGCCAATGCATCTCTAGTGTGTTGCATTCCAACAGCTAGCAAACTAAAACACCAGGTGATTCTTATTCATGGTAAACTTTGAAATAAGGAAAATGTAGAGTACTGCAACTAAGTAATATGGTATGAACTGGTGAGAGACACAAAGACACAAAGAGACACTGGTGAGAGACACCTTTAACTTCTTTCAATCTTTTCTATCAAACACATGATCTTCAAGCAAGAAAGGGAAACAAAATGTGATTAATTAAAAAAGAACCTTATGATAAATGAATTATTAGAAACTAATTGATTATATGGCTTGAAATTTCTTGTCTAGATAAATTACATCCAAGAAACATGAAAGTACTTGAACTATGTATTCCAGACCTACTATTGGTGATAACTGAAGAATTATGGATAAGCGGTTAAAAGAAAGTTGTCTAAGTTTTTCTGCTTTTTTTCCCTATCTTCTTTTTTTCCCTTTTCCTTTTCTTCTCTTCTCTTTCCATTACTTTTCTCGTTAATTCTAGCTTAACTCTAAAAGCATAGACAAGCGAGTTTGGGAACAACTCAACAAATTAAAAAGAATTGTGTTAGGATTTAGGAAAGGAAGGATTGGTAGTTAGGAGTCTGTTTCTATTCACTGTGTCTTTTCTCCTGTTTTGACAGGATTAACTTGGATTATAAAAGTGAGAGCCACAGACATGCCATATCAAGATTTTAGCAAGGCTGCCTAAAATTTTTCTCATTAAGTTTTTGTAGAAATGCTTAATTGAATTTTAAATGAGAATGACCAAGTGATTTTAATTTACTACAAGCTCATAGTGAGACAACAGTGAGCTGTAGCTGCAAAAACAGATAAATTATTCCAGGTGGCATTAGTAAAAGTGCAGTGCCTCAAGGGATGTGAAAGTTCTCTGTGTGGGAAATTTGGCCGTATTTTCAACATAGAAGAAAAGAGAAAAAAAAAATGGTACAAGGGCAGAAATTCCAAAAGGAACTGGTTAATGTTTTGGGAGCTTTGTTACCTGAGGGAAAGTAGAGAGCTGGAGATGCTTAGCTAGAGAAGAAAAGAAATAAGAAAGTCAGGTTAACTGTTTCTCAAGGTTTAAAGTCCAGTGGTGTGGAAGAAGGATTAACTGATTCCATGTCCAATACTGAAGGATTAAGTTGAGACAAATGGGTGGAAATACATGGAGACCATTCAGCTAACACTAAAGAATAATTTTTTTTTAAGAAATAATATATATTTTTAAAATATGAAGAAAGACAATTTTTAAGGTTATGAGGTTTGTACAATATCTGTATGACGATCTTTTGAAAGTGATGTAGAGATCTTTTGTTCAATAGGTGGTAAATTGGACTAAATGACTTCGTTCCCTACGCCTCTGTCTAATTTATTTTGAAGATAGGTGGTCTTGAATTCCAAGTGATATAATCCTAGTCTGTATTTGTTAATTGTTATGGTTCAGGACCCATGTAATTTCAAACACTATAATAGCTCAAAATAACAGCAGAATAAACCTTGAGTGTTTGGCTATGAATAGGATATGTATATTGACTTATTGTTTTTTGATATCAGGACTATTTTTTCTCATGGAACTGTTAAAGGTTGGGAAAGCCAGTTTTAAAAAAATATTTGCTTTGCTTGGTTTTATTTTATTTTTCTGAATTTAAAACTCAATCCATTTTATTAAATATAAGTGAGTATATAGCTTTTATATTGTATTGCATGTTCATTTCCAGCTATGTTGTGGAAATTGTATGGGGTAAAAATATTTTAGATTATATTTTTGAGATATACCACCTTTTTATGTATAAATTGCTATGAGACTACAAACTATATTTAAATGGTGATAAACATAAAGACAGAAATTTTATAGAAAGCTGCTATAATACAGTGATCTGAGTAGCCTAGAACTTATCCTATTGAACTTATCCTACACTGTGTAGCTAAAGGGAATAATTGGTTAAAAAAAAAAAAGAAACAACACATTTCCTAAAAGCTCATTATTCTTATGATATTAATGCTAATATAGTCTAATCAATACATAGATTTGGCCAGCTACCTGCATGCTTAAGTTCCAAACTATTTGAGATTAATTTACAGATATCCTTTGGTTCTTTAAAGACCTTGATTTCACTCAAGAAGTTAATGCTTTGTGGCTTTTCATTTGACAAGTCAATATTTACACAAAACCTACTGCATTCATTGAGTTGAAATAAATATAAAGTCATTTTTCTTTATTTAAAGAAGGATCACATAAAGATAAAATATCTTAACATTTGTTACATTTATTCATGAAAATCACTGAACTGGAACCTAATTACTTTTTCCATGATTCATATAACTATATTCAGAACTTTAATGTTATGCTATCGATCTCTTAAGAATCTGAATTATTAGTTTCTTCAAGAAGATTTCTAGCTCTCTGGCTACATTACTTGAATAAAGAAGTTTTTGAAGCTTATAACATTCCTCTTTTAAATTATTTTAAGGTAATGTTGTTAAATAAATTAATGTAATGACTCAATTCACTTTTTTTTTAATCAAAACACAGCTGGTAACACTATTCTATGCATCAGTGAGCCTTTTATTTACCAGTCTATGAACAAGGTATCTATAAAAATACATGATTTGGAAGCACAAGCAATATGTATGAAGCAATATATGATGGCACTATGAAAAACAATAATTAAATAGAATACTTGGTAACTTGAAGGCCATCGTGCCAGAGATTGCTAGTCACTACTTAATGTCTTCTCTCTCCTTCCTTTGAAGCAGATGCCCCCTTGCCATTTCATTCAAGTGGTCCTGTGGCCCAGCTAAAAGACTGCATTACAGCCTCCTTCTCCACTACTTGTGCCCATGCAAGTGCTGACTGATGAGATGTAGACACAACCTGTTGTTGGGGCTTTTGGAAAGCTTCCTTAAATGGAGCTAACTAAATTAGCTAGGAGAAACTCTTTTGCCCCTTACTCTTGCTAGTCTTCCTGCCTGCAACATGCATATGATATTTGGAGCTCTAGCACCATCTTTTCACTTTTTGAATAGAATTGGAAGAAGACAGAGCAGAAAAACAAAGGGCACCTGATTACTTGATGATATTATAAAGTCATCTGACAAACCTCATAATGCCTTCTATTGGACTTGTTTTTTCATGAGACAATGAACACTAACTTATTTTAGCTGTTGGATTGAGATTACAAGTAATCAAACCTAATTTTTAACTGAAAGAAGCACTCAGTAACATAACTTGTGGTTGAATTCAATTTTCATGCATATAGTAATGGTGAAATCATTTGATTTCTCTTGTACATGACAGCATTATCCAGTAAATTACTGTGGGGTGAGTGTACATAACATAATTTTTGGGTAATCCAATAGGTCAATAATCATGGAAATTTATTGAAATTTGTTGTTTAATAACTATTTCTCCTCAAAGAAAGCATCTGCAAAAGTCAAATTAAAATATTTAAGGCAGGGATAGGTTTCTACAGTGTTTATCCATGAACAGGTCCTTAAGTATTTTTGCCAAAAATATATGGGGTGGCAGGACCTCCCCTGCAGCAGATACGATCATGGATTAGTGCATAGAAATACAGACCTAGCATTGTAAAACTATACATCATGCTTCTCAAAACTGTGTCCAGCAGATACTACTGCCCCAATTGCATTCTACATTGCTTTTTCAAATGAAAAATCAATAAAATTTGGATAGTAATAGAAAACAGTATAACAAAAAAAAGTGAGGTCACTCAAAAACAACCGTGTTGAATTCAATATTGCACACAGTAAAAGCACATTATTACTTAAGTAAATATAAAATCCCAATAATTCAATAATTTTCATCGGTATACTTGGTCACAGTTTCCCTCATTTTCCTCCAGACAAGTGAAAGAAAACAGATTATTAATAAAACACATTTTAAAAAATCCACAGTAATGGGCAACAGTGACTCAGTGGCAGAGTTCTTGCCTGCCATGCTGGAGATCCGGGTTCACTTCCTGGTATTTGCCCATGTAAAATAAATAAATTAATTAAATTTAAAAAATCCATAGCCATGCTTGTGCCCTTTAGGCAGCAATTCTCAAACTTAAAATTTTGGAGATATTGACAATAATTTGGGCTTTTTTGTTGTTGTTGTTCTTTCTCCAGCATCTGGAGGCTCATCTCATGAAAAAAGTGAAGCCAGAGATGATTGCACTTGGTGCCAGTTAAAATGGAGGATAGACCAGAAAGAGGCAAGCGTTGAGCCACCATGTTTCTCTGATCTGGACATTTCATCTACATGGGTGAGCACTGGGCCCTGCTGTACTGGCTGTGGGACTCTGTGCAGAAGTTGGATAATATGAGAGGCAAAGAGAGAGGCAGACCATTCTTTCAACTCTGGAGAGATGGTAAACAGCAACCTTTCAATTGCGTGATACAATTTAAGAGTTGAAATATCTTTTAGTTCTTAGAACAAAAGGTAGAATAACTTTCAAAGAGAAAGTATAATCTAGAATTGTACCATTTAATACTGATAAAAGCTAATAAAAATGAAGCTCCTCTGGTTAAAATTTGAAGGGAAGGACAAGATCCCATATTACTCAATCTTCCCCACTTCTCCCTAAGCAGATCTTTCTATTTCCCCAGAAAGCTCTGTTCCACAAGAATGCCATTCCACAGAATGGGCAGAACACAGTAAGGAGCATCCTTGCCTACTTCACCTACCTCCATCTCCTCCTACTGTCTGGGGGCTTGATGAGGATACTAAGACCCGAAGGTATCAGTAATTTTCCCACAGATACATGACTAACTAGAGGGAGAAGTGAAACTTGAATACTGGCCTAGAGTATCTTTTTAAATATTATTACACAATAATCTCTCAATACAAAGGGAATGTTTCTCAACACCATCTGTAGCCTCTTTTCAAATCACTTCACAACAGAATATTTTAAACTGCAAAGAGCATGCGGTTTGTCACATACTTTTGGATTACATTAGAAAATGGTGACAGTTAATCAGGGTTAATAATTGAAGAACTAATTTTGGGAAATAGCCTTAGATTACTTGAAAATTCAAGGCAACAAGGATGATTCAATCAATCAGAATATTATTTATTCATCATTAAACTATGTGCTGAGGATTCTCTGAAGGATACAAAAGAAGCATACTGAATGGTACCTGACCTTAAAAGAACATAGTATTTTGTTATACAAATAGTGTGTGAAGGTGGAGGGGAAGTCAGATTTAGAAGATAGGTATCAGTTTGGTCTATGCCTATTCAGAATCTTGTTGCCTGTCAAGTTACTGCAAATTAGAAGCTAAGAACTTTGCAGAGGAATATGGATGGTATGGAGTAAAGTGGATTTGATATGAAAGGAGAAGCAGATATGGAGAATGCAGTTCTCAAAAGAGAAATGGAACCAGGAGCTTAGAATATGATAACTATTGTATTTCCTAAAATTGGGCTCTGTAAAATTTGCTTTGAAACTTTAGATTCAGGAATCATTTTCTAAGCTTGCTTGACAGGTTTAAGTCGTTTGCAATCAAACCTTCCCTGAATGAGACACAGTTAAGGATATAAATTACCTAGTAGAATGTATAGTAGATTGAAGGCAAAACATAATATTATTATTTTATTGAAAAATTATAATTTCTGGTACTCAGGTTTTCACATGGTTGAAGTTATGAAAAGAAAAATGCAAAGCTGATATATTTTTCAATATGTCTGTAATAACAGAGTGGAAATTAAAAGGTCGAGTCCAATTTCTTCTACCATATCTGGCTGCCTTAGGGTAAGCCAAGGGTAAAGAAGCCTCAATTTTCTTTCCAGTAACATGGGAGAAAATGAATGATTTCAAAGATATCTTCTATCTTAAAGTTATGTAAATTGAATCAGAGGCCTTGTATGATCTGAAAGTATCTTTAATATTTGCCCTTCTAAGTCAGAAAAGAATCCACATTATTCTCTGATAACTTTTTTCATATTATCTTTCCAGCTTTGAACTGTATGTATAAACTTACTTCAGAGACTTCCAAATAATTATCACTGATTAAGAGACAAGGGAATTTTAACTTCTAAATCATAACATGCATATAGTGTATGCTCGTTTTCCTTGACATTAACAGGATCACAATTCCATCAGAAAAGCTGACAGCACAGATTTAATCTTGTATATGTGTTATTATTGAGAATGAATCTGCTTTTGTATTTGATAGAAAATATGATTGAGTTCTGATGGGAGTGACATTTAAAATTAGTTTCCCAGATCCAGTGTGTCCACTGAAACTTCACAGATAGAAGAAGAGAAAAATGTCAGAGAAGCTCATACCCTTGTATTTGTTTCTGCTGTCTATACTTTTCTCTGATACTTGCTTCTAGGCATGGCCTCTGGTGCCAGAAAAAAAAGGGAAAAAATGTTGTCAACTGATGTATTAGAGCTTTGTACAGTATTTTAATACATTTTTAAAAGGGAACAATTTTAACTGCTCTCCTATTCCTGACCTCTCCAACCTGTATTATCTCCCTCCCTTCCCTTGATTCCTCAGGACACTATAGTGTTTACCTGGAGAACAAAAGCAAAAGAGGAACTCTTGGGGCTTTCAACGAGGCTTAAACACTGCAGGGAATACCCATTTCCCACCATGCCCTTTTCAACAGCAGTTCAAGGACTCACTGCTGCAAAAACTGACGTATGTACTTTGAGCAAAAACAATAAGGAAAAACAAGAAGCTGAGCTCTGTTCTATAGGTCACGGTAGTTTTAAAACTGATCATTACTTGGTAACCATTTCTTTCTCTCTAAGGTGAAACCTTAAAGGTTTATCTCTCAGTATAAGCCTGTAACAAGTAGCTTCCATGGTTTTAGTAGTTGGAATTGCTACAACCTCAAGGTCACATAACATGAGGGAAAAATTTGTCCCAGAAATGAAAGGTTTTCTATTTATCAATGAACCTCTATTTGGAAGGCACAACTTCAAAATGAAAACAAAAAAAGATTTAATTTGGCAAAATTTTGTCTCATCTTGGATCCATGTACCGCTCAGTAATGACTTTCTGTCTCCTTTCTTAGTTCCCGTCAGTCTCTTCTTTTTGGAGTTTTGGATACAAAATCTGCATGTATTATCCATTACTGAAGATATTGCTATCAAAAATATTTTGTTAGATTTCTGTGAGATATTAGTCTTAGCCAAACTTCATTAAAACACAGTGATCAACATAGAAACTCCTAAAATAACTTACCTTCTTCATCAATAGACAAAAAATATTTATATTTAGGTTCAGGTCACTAAAAACACAAATATGCTCTTCCTCATCAAGTTTACAATATCCTTGAATTGTGACTTAGCCAGGCAGCCTGAAACTGTGTCAGTTTTGATAGCAGCTTCTGAACTAAATGCTGTAGGTAACAGAATAGAGGACCGATACACTGACGCTGTCCTTTAACAAAACGATGCCTTTTCAAAAAAGAAGATCCTAGTCTGATCACTGAGACTGAAGAAAAATTGCCACTGTTATGATGGTGAAACACAAGAAGATACATAATATGAGGTGTGTATTTTTTCTTCTAGAAGCAAAAAGCAAGTCAATAAATGATAAATTAGGGGAATTGACTTACAAAATAGTGACCTCCCTGTTACTGGAAGTGTTCAGACAATGGATGGACAATAAGTGATGGGAATCCTCCAATGGGTGGGAGTTGCACCAGGTGAGCTGTAAGCCCCTTCTAATGCTGAGGCTCCATAGTTCTAGGATCCACACGGTGAGGGTATTAAAACCAGGGCTGAGAGAAAGAAGACATTACTAGTCCCCTGGTTTTCCTTCAGTTTCTCTCTGCTTGCTGGCTCCTTGGAAAGGCTGCCTATTTTACAAGAGAGATGCTAAATTTAACTGTTTTTCTAATATCATCTATAAGTTTCTAGCCTATTTTCCAAGTTTATTTCTATCCTCTTATAGTTATCATTAAAAAAATCATTAGGGCGGGCCATGGTGGTTCATGCTATGCTGGAGACCCAGGTTCATTTCCCTGAGCTTGCCCATGCAAAAAAAATAAATAAATAACTATGTCCATTAACTACATCATCAAATGTTCCGAGACATAGTCTCAGAGATGACTCATGTAAGGTGGCTGGAGCCTGGAAGGAGAAGAATATGGATAGCTCTTGGTCTGTGGCAGAAGGGAAGAGCATAGGAGATTATTCCCCAGTTCACTTGATTTTTACCTGATGATTTACAAGGTATGTAAATTAGGAGACAACCACAGAAGGTACATTTAATGACATCTTAATGCATCATGGAATTTACGACAAGGCATGAATAGCTTGTGCATTCAACCATTGGAAGCAGATGCTGCAATAATTCTACTTAATACTTAGAAGCAAAGTAAAGCATATTGTTTTTTTGTAAAAAGTTTATGAAACATTAATAAGAATAATATGCACCATTCAATGCTGAACATATAATCTGAAACCCTTTCCTATAAATATTTATAAAGGAGACATTTTAGTTCTCAACATAAATTGATTTCAGTGCCAGATTCTGAGATGTTGTATGGTTTTCTTTCTCTAGGCATATAATTTAACTCTAGTAAGACTAACTGACTCATAGACTAACCACACTTTATACTGTACCTACTAAGTGAGAACCTAAAGGGACTGCATTCAGTTAATTTATAAAATATATTCTCCACTATGATAGCAAAGTCAGTGCTTTGGAAATGGGACTTTTACTATTGTGTTAGCTAGTAACTGTTGTGCTTTGAGAATTAATAAGCTTCATTAAGTTCCAGGATGTACACAGTTTATAAATCATCTGGTAATACTTGATATTTATAATATAAATAATTGAACAATCCCTTTTCTATCAATGCCTCAAATATTGGCATGGTTATTCACGATGACCAATTATGGATATTAAAGGAGTTAAAATACATTGGAGAAAAAAACCTACATTCCAATATTGCAAATTTGATTTGCTGTTCAAAACATATGATTCTTCACTGCTAACTACAGTTGGAAGGGACCCAGCTACATTCTTTTTTTGCTATCAGCATCTTTTCTATTTGCCGTTGTATTATGTTTCTTTTAATGACTTTTATTAGCCAATGTCAGGTTTTTCTTTTTTTTTTTCCTGCTTGAGCCTTAATGGGGAAAATGTTTTAGAGTAATAGGATACTCTGTGATTTCTTCCAGTTAAAATGATCCTAATTGCTAATTGCTCTTTGACATTGCTGTACTGTCTAACCTTAGCTTCCTGAATTTGGTTGGCAATGTCAAGATATGAAGCGAGTCATTTTTATAACGGTATTTGTGCAAGTATTTAAATAGAGAGTAAATTAATGTGGAAAACTTAGCTTTCTCAGGCAATACATTGAATTCATTTAAAAGAATCAGCTAACACTTGAGCCTGGAGAAGAACAAAAAGGGTTTTATGGTCTAAAGAACATCCCATAGGAACTAAATGACGAAAAGATAGATTGAAGGTGGTTAGGTGCTATGCATAGGAGTGATTTTTAAAATAATGATGAATTTGCCTCTTAAATCTGCCCAACCCATTTGGACACAATATGATTGGATATATAAATCTGCCTTGACATATAGTGACACATGCTCTCTAATCCATTGGATCATATCTTAGATAATGATGCTAGAGATTTGTGATATCCTTTCTGACTTAGGTGCTCATCTTAGATTTCAGAATACCGATACACACACTAGATGTGCAAATCTATAATCATCTATGTGCATTATTAGATATGTAGACACATATTATCATATTTTAAAAACTGTTTGACCCACTCTTGTACTAGAAACTACCAAAAATTGAAACATTATAAGGCAGAATTAGTGGAATTTTTTTTATTTTCTACTGCCATTTATCCACTGTATATTATGAAATTCTTAAGTCTATTGATTTTTAATAAATTTATAAATTTAAAAATTCTAATAAAGTTATCTCAATTATAAATGGAATATCCTTGTGCATTAAATTTTAGCACCAAAGTAAATGTTTATGAACGCATACTACTGAAAATAATCTAGGTCAAAGGTAGTTAGCCAGAGACTTTTTCTAATTGGAATAATTATGATTAAATTAAACTTATATTAGAAAAGACCAATTGGTATTGTACCAATTGATATTAAAAAATAAAAGCCTCACAATATTTAATTCTTTTCCAGTATCACAAACCTTGTTTTGCAATAAGAAGAGAAAGAGTACTAAATCATGACATTATTATGACATGATATATTACAGAACTCATTTTGTAGAAGGTAGAGTATTCCTTCAGGTTTAAATAAGCTTTAGAGTAAGCAGCATAAGAGTATTCCTGAGCTCAGGTTTGGTGTTGGGATACCTAATTAAGCAGTCAAAGTCTTTCTTTTGAGGCCATACTTTTACTTCTCTAACTAGACTCCATATTAACAACCTAACCAGGGGACTGAGTCTGGGTTATTGCCTAGGCTCAAATCCCATGTCACCTACTGCCTATTCACACACTCAGGATCAAAGGACTCCAGTGGTCACTTAAATCCTGTCCTCTTCTTCCCTGATCCCTTTTTTATTATTAGTGATCGGAGATGAGACAACCTCTTGACCCTTGGCTATTATCCCCATCCCTACCTGAGAATGCCCTCTAGCTGCTATTCTCACCTGAAATCTGAGAGAGACCAGGGTAATGTAATATTCAGCACAAACCCATTTGGAAAGATGAGCAAAAAGGCTTATGGTATTTAAGCAGCTTGTTACTTAACTTAGAGATGCAAATTACCCAAAATGAACAAGGGAGAGATAGTAGACTAGAAAAAAATGAGAACCTCAAGATTCTAGAGATCTAATATTATAACAAATAATATTCATGTCATTGGATTCCCAGAAGGAGAGGAGAATGAGTGAGCTGGAAAATTATTCAAAGGAATGATAGTTGAAAATTTCTCAAATTTAGCAAAAGACATAAACCTGCATGTTCAACAAGTAAAATGAACCCCAAATAGGATAAACCCAAGGAAAGACATGTCAAGACACATCATAATGAAACTTCTGAAAACTAAACACAAAGAAAAAATATTGTAAGTAGTAAAAGAGAAACAATGCGTTACCCCAGTAGTTGAGAGTAATTCAAAAGACATCAGATTTCTCATCAGAATGCCAGAAAGAAGTGACACAGTGTTTTTCAAATGCCGAAAGAAAATAACTGTCAATCTCAAATTCTGTGTTCGGCAAAAATGCCTTCAGGAAGCAAAAGGAAATCTAAACATTCCTAAAGGAAGTAAAATTCAGAAAATTTGTCACCAGCAGACCTCTCCTAAATGATTGGCTAAAAAAAGTTCTTGAAGCAGAATGGACATGATAATAGAAGGAATCTTGGAATACAAGGAAGAAAGAAAGCATGATATATGTAAAAATATGTAAATAAGGACAATAAAAAACATTCCTGCTTCTAGGTTTCTAGATTGTGTTTTTTATGGTGTTTATAACATAGATTGTATGAATGTCAGTTTCCTTGCTTTGATATTATATTATAGTCATATATATTGTAAGCATTAAGGATAACTGGGTGATGGGTGTTGGAGACCTTGCCAGTATTTTTTACAACTTCTTGAGAATCTATAATTAAAGCAAAATTTTAAAAGATAAAGGCTGAACACGTATTTTGGATATACATTATTTATTTTTTTCTTGAAAAGTAAGTATATTCCATATGCTACATACAAAAGGATTTGTTCAGGATTTCTTAATTGGCTTCAAATCCAGATTTAGTCCTCATACAGCACTGGAGACTAGTTACAAAATATTTTTTAGCATCTATTCAACCTGAACTTTACATCCAAAACATATTAAAATGAATGCAATAATGAAGTAAATTTTTAAATGAGAGTGATGTTTTCCAAGCTATGATGTCATCAACTGGACTGTATCTTTGTTGCCTCACATGAAGAATTAACTGAGTCAAGTTTACCATTTTATAATTAAAGCAAGTATCAATTATATGGATACATCCTAATCATAATAGGTTTTGAATGTCTTCGTTGTGCCCTGTGCATTAAATAGACAATGTTAATAAAATTCACAACAGTCCTGCATAAGGATATTATTTTTCATTTTTTAAATGAGAGATAAAACTCAGAAAATTTAAACAGCATACCTGCAATTATCCAGATAGTTAATGGCAAAAAGCAGCATTTAGACCTAAGTTTATATCAGGCAGATTACAACCAGGAAAATGGAAACCACATTAGGTATCTCAAATAGAAAATATTTAATACCGATAATTGGCTATGCAGGTTTTAAAAAACTGAAAGAGCAAAAGTTGGAATGTGACTTAACTCAGAAATTAGAAACTGAGAAGGAGCTACTACCAGAAAGACAGGGGAAGAAGTGTTAGCATCAGAAACCTGGAGTACAGAGAAGTCCCACCTTTGGCTGCTTATGTACAAGAGGCAAAGTCAGAATAAGAAGAGAACAAGAGTGAGAATGAGAGAAAAATAACATCTTTCCTCTCCTCCTGTTTGTTGTCTCTCATTTGTGCCTTTTATTGGCCAAACTCAAGAGTCAGCCAACTGGTAGAAAAACCTGGAAAACAGAGTTTGCAGATCCACAGAACTCCCAAGTCACAAGGTAGACTGGAGTGGGAAATAGAGAGAAAGGTTTGGGTTGATAAAAATGAATTTAAAAGTTGGTTTAGACTAGTATTTGAAAAGCCGTACTATTTATACTGCAACATGCTGCCTTCAAGCCAGACACTATGTACTAATATTGGAAACACTGAAATTTTAAGGCACAATTTCTTCACTGCATTTTCTAACTTCCAAGAGTTTCAAAACTATATAATCCGCACTTTGATCTTTTTTTTTTTTCTATCCCCATAAGCCTTCCAGAAACTAGAGGTACACAATTCTACTTTTATATTTTTTACTTCTTGAGAACCTATAATTAATGCAAAATTTTAAAAGTTTTGTGAAAATCCTTAACATTAAGAAACAATTCTAGCGACATCTCGGCTCCGCTGTTCCGGGGAACCATGCAGCCGTCAAGGTGTTGCAGGTGCGGAGCCCCCTACAGCGGGGCGCTCTCCCCGCGCCGCCCTGCAAGACTCCGCGTGGCGCCCCCGGCCCAGGGCCGCGCTGGTGCCTTCCGGCTGCCACGTCTTCGACCACACAGAGATCCACGAGGCCTCTGCGATCTTGGATCACCTGACCATGCAAGGTTGGACGTAGAAATCTTTGCTTCCGACGTTGCTTAAATGCACAGGATTGACCAATGCTAAGCAGCAGAGTTCGGAGAGTGAGACCAGAAATGTTTGGACTGAATCGGGAAGGACTGCCGGGGGGCCAGATCACAGACCCAGCTGAGCTCATTGCAGCCAATCACGATGTTATTTTTCTTCCCGGGAGGCCAAAAACCTAAGTACATTCGCCGTGGAAGTTAAGGACTGTACAGCCAGCGCAGACGTGGGGCGTGTCCTGAAGGGGTCGGGAAGCCCACCGGCTTGTGCTGCATCGCGCTGGTCCTTGTGGCCAAAATGCTGTTCGGCGTCAAGGTTACTGTGGGCCAGGATCAGGAGGAGGCGGCAGTGGGCTGTACGCTGGACCGCGGAGGCCATCACAGCCCTGGATGCAGAGTACTGCGCTGACTGAAGCTCCTGTGGATCAGAAGAACAAACAAGGGGTCGCCACCTCCTCTTTCACGCGCGCGTCTGTGCTCCATCACATCCACGATGGCACCAGGCCGTGCTGAAGAAGGTCTGGAGGTCCCGGACAGTGAAGCCCTCCCAGGAGGGCCTCGTTCTCTTCAGCCTGACTGGGAGGCAGCCTTTTACTCCCTCCGACTTGGAGCATAAGAATTTATTTTGCTGTTTAAATCGATAGGTGTGATGGAGCTTAGAGAGGGAGCTCCGTGACTTTAATTTTGGGAGGTATTGGTGTGAGGCATTCGTCTTCAGCTTGGTCTAGTTTCCTTTTGTTTAGGAAATGGAGGGCAAATCCACAGATGGAGAGAGGTCCCTGATAAGTTGCCCTCTGTCCTTGAAGAAGCAATGGTGATTTGACTTACTATATGTTTCCCGAAAGCTAAAATCAGGAATCTAAGTGGTAGAGAAATACTACTTTAGAACCATAGGTTTGATTTGGCTTATGGCATTTAGTGTTTGGAAGAACAAAAAGAATCATTAAGTTTAGAAGTCTAATAATCAGGAAATGAGAAATACCAATTTTACTAGTAGTTGGAGAAAGATCCTCTAATCTGGTGTAAGTATGTGCTATTAATATGATGTGGGGATTTCTGTAGCAGGCAGTCCCTTTAGCCAGGAAGAATAATTTTCTTTCTAAAATAGAAACTTTTAACGCTATATTTCAGGTCCTATGAAACTGGTAAATGAAGAATATAAGTGAGGTTTCCTAAGTTAGCCTTGGTTCTCTTAATTTTCAGGGAGAAAGTGAAATTGCAGATACTTAGCCTCTCTAACTGAAGTGCATAATGGTAATTGGGTTACCCTCAGAAACTACGGTCCTAAATAGTGAGGACCACAGGACCCCACATTAAACAGAGGAACACGTCTCTTTTTACCTTGGTGAGAAGGTGAGTTGATTGACGCTGCATCATCAAGGAACTGGAGAAAAAAACTTTCCAAGATCAATTCAGAGTGGGCTTTTATAACACCATATAAACAAAGAAGTGGTAAAGGTCCAGCAGAAACCAGAAAAAAAAATTAAAAAGAAACTTAAGTAAAAGTCATAGGATTCATTAAAATTGAGTAATGAGTGCTTGCTTTATTGTGTTTGGTTATCTGGTAGACCTTTCTTTCCTTGTGGACCATTCAGGTCTTTGATCTTGTCCTTCAAGAGGAGGAAGGTGTTGATATTTGTTCATATGATGTTTTATTCCTGCAGACAGAGCAAGGGAAGGTCTATGGAACAGACAATAAGCTTTCTTTTTTATTGAGATTAGACCAATAACAAACTATTTAACAAGGACTTTTTATGTTTAAAATAATTCAAGTCTGCTTGAGTGAAGTGATTATATCAAACCATTTTTTAGCTATTGAAGACTATACTAAGCACTTTCCAGCTAAAGGATTATATTGAGTATAGTTTATTTAGCCAGCTATCAATTTTACTTTGATTTCAGGCCATGAAAAAACAAATTAATGTAAGACATATAAAGAAGAAAAAATAAAGTATGTTGGCACTAAAGAAAAGAAAAGGCATAATTCTAACCTTTGATATGACACAGAAGACAGAAAATGCTGACCTGTTTCATTTTCTTTTCAAAGATCCATGGTTAGATTCAGGGTGTTAATGAGTCTAAGACCTAGTGGGAGAGGTAGCATCAGCACTCTCTATAATCACAGATGATTTTCTTAAGATTATACATGTTAACAGATACCCTGGCTTACCTAAAAGATCCCAGTTGTTGATAGGCCATGGTAAAACTCACTGGTAATATTTATAGAAACTGTTAGACCTCCAAATTATTGGATCATTTATACACTCATGCTCATCTTCAGTGTATTGGAATCTAATGGGAAAGGAATTACTTTAGTCCTCTACTGAAAAAAAAAAATGTTCTAAAAAGATGACTCAGAGATTTCAATAAGATTGAGCTGATGGGCTCTGGTCCTTTCTTGCTTAATATATTTTGAACCAAAATTGATAAAATAAAAGTGAAATTCTTTCTTATTTTCTGAACTTCTTTTGCAAAAATAATAAATGTCAGCAAGATATAATTGATTATTATAGGGATTATGTAGATAATTCTATAGGAAAATTAGTAAAGTATGACAGTGTTGAACTTTACCCATATCCTGTGATCATGGAAAATAGTGAAATTTAAGAAATCTCCCACTCTTTGTATTCTGGAATATTGCTTACCATAAAGAGCCATCCTTCCTCCTATGACTTATACAAGACACACAGCTGCCCTCTGGTTCAACTAAGACAAAGGCAGACACAGACCCTTCATATTCTCATTCTCAGCCTCTTAAATTATTAACTGAACTATTGTGTCCCTACTGATGAATTGACACAAAATTCTTATTAACCAAATTTTAGTTAAGCTCTCCTTTCCCCAGGTCCCTGGACTTGGAGCCACACTGGCACACAGCTCCTTGATAAGAACCTCTCCAAGGGAACAGACAGGCTCCCATGTAAAACATTCTTTGAATGAGTGTTGAACTTCCTTTCATCCCACTTTTGAACTTCCCCACACCTGGTTCTTTCTAGACTGTTTTGTCCTCTCTGTAAAAGGAAAACCCTCTTCCCTTGAGATGCTTGATGATCTTATGGTCAGAGCATCCTTCCTATTGCAATAGTTCTCCTCTCCATATTGCAGTAATCCCTCACACCTCATCCCCACTCCTAGCCTTGCAATAATCCTTTCCAATAAAGTCTCCTTTCCAGGTCCATAGTTGCTTATTATTTAGCAGGTATTATAGAGAAAGTCCTGTTGAATTTTATACATGGGAAGTGTACTATTATTGCTGGTGTGGATCATTAAGAATTAGGGAAATTAAATGGACAAAAATGTATTTGCATTTTCCATAGCAGGAAGAAAAAAGAGAAGGATGAGATCCTTATACCAGGAGGCTTCTAGTTACTAATGTTAAATGGATGATATGTGAGAAATAAATATAATTTGGCAGAATAAAAAGCTTGACTCCAGCCTTGTGCTTTTAAAACTATATTGCTTAGGGCTTCCTGGTGACAGCATGTGATGGGACATTTCTTTCGACTCTACTTTCATCTTGTAGAGATGAGTACTTATGAGAACTTGAGTAGCATATGACCAGTGACTTCGATTAGATGAGTGATTTCCAAACAGTCAAAATCAATTAGTAGGTCATGAAATCCAAATAATTTCTAAGAGCTTTCATCCATCAATTAGAAAATGAAGTAGCATAGAATTAGATAAGATAGAAGATCATAGTAGAAAAGAGGAGAGGAGAGAGGAGAAATTGGAATATTAGCAGAATAGCTCAGAGAGTAAGTACATTTGGTGAAATGTTTACTTTGGCTGTATATAACTGTGTTTGTGTGTGCATGGGTATGCATGTGCTCTGGGTTATGATATAAAATGTGTTTTTCACTATATGTTTTGGTAAAAAATGTTTGAAAAATACAGTTAAAGATATCTACCCAAACCAATTCTGTACTTATTTGTGGCTTATCTAAGTCAAGTCACCCTGGCTAGTTCCTTCCTCTGTTACATGAATGTATAAAAGGCTTGATAACATTCATTTTTCAGAGAAATGTCCATTTTGGTCATTTTACATTAGTTTTTCAGAGAAATGTCCATTCTGGCTTAGCCAATTCCTTCTACCCACATTTTACTCTAGATGAATGTAAGAAACTAAATGTTTCAAAACCAAAATTTTTATTCATCCTGTAAGGTTATCTCCATTCCAATTCATATAGACTTATCTTACAGATCAGATTTACTTAGTGGTAAGTTCTTCAGACTGGGTTTATATACTAATTGTACAGTTTAACATTACTGGTTATTTGGGGTGAGGGAAGAGGATCAGAGAGGAGGTATTTGTGATGGTTCCAAAAAGCAAATGGATGAATAGCACTGACAAAGTCTGTAAGCTGTCGGATTTTAGCAACTTGACAGTGGTAGGTAGACATTAAGATGGCCACCAAATAGTGAACACTTCCTAGCATTCATGGCCTCGAGTAATCTTCTCCCCTTTTGCATAATTTGCGTGTTTTTGTTTGAAAGAGATATACCAGAAACAGAACATTTTTTTAAAAGAACTTTTTCATTAAGTTGCAAGTTTACAGTTCTCAGGCTGTGAAAATTAAGCCTGATTAAGACATCAACAAGAGTTTACCTTTACTCAGAAAAAGCCGATGAAGCTTGGGGTTTCTCTTTCAGCTGGCAGGGCACATAGTGATGTCTGCTAGCTTTCTCTCCCAGCTTCTTGTTTCACAAAGTTCCCCCCTGAGGCATTTTCCTTCTTCATCTGCAAAGGTGTCTGGCTATCTGGGCTCTCTTGGCTCTGGGCTCACCAACTTTTTCCAAAATTGTTCCCTCTTAAAGCACTTCTGTAAGCAACCCTGCCTTGAATGGGTGGAGACACATCTCCATGGAAACCATCTAATCAAACGTTACTATCCACATGGGTCATATCTCCAGGGAACAAACAAAAGGCACCCACCCAACAATATTGAATGAGGATTAAAGAACTTACCTTTTCTGGGGTACACAACAGATTCAAACTGGCACTTTGATTTTTACTGATAGAATCCAACAGTATTGTTGGTGAGGTTGCTTATCTGATTGTATTACAAACTTTTGTCTTGTTAATAGATTCTTACTGTAGCCTTCTTAGCTCACACATTTTGATGAAGAAAGGTGCCTTATGGTAAAGGTCCACGTATAAAGAAACTAAGGGTGGCCTCCAGCCTATAAGGCAGCGTGAAACTGAGACCCTCAGTGAAACAACACTCCAGGAGCTGGTGGGTGCCAACAGCCTGCTTCCAAGGTCTGAGCATGGAAGCAGACCTTTTTCCAGTTGAGCCTTCAGATGAAAAGCCAGTTCTGGCTGACAACATGGTTGCAGCCCTTTGAGGGTCCTTAAGCTATATTCTGATCCACAGAAAGTTTGCAATTATGAATGTGTTTTGTTCTAAGCCACTAATTTGGGAGGACAATGTTATATAGTCATTGATAATAATACATTGGTCTATACCTGAGTTCTCAAATGGGGAATAAATTGACAACGTCTGGAAATAGTTTTTCATTGTCACAACTTGAAAGACCAACTGGAATCTGATGCACAAAGAGGCTAGGAATGCTGCTAAACTCTCTACAGTGCCCAGAACAACTCTCCAACAACATAGAATTTTCTAACCCAGAATGTGAGTAGTGTGAGGTTGAGAAGCTCTCTTCTATACACGAAAGCAGATTTCAATATTTTTAGATATTATATCTTAGATAATATATTCCATACACTATTTTAATATCTACCAACTAAAGAAAAATTATTTTAAGACAAACTTCTGGGAATATGGTTGTAGATTAAATGACATTCCACTCATTTTTGAGGTATCACAACATCTTTTTCTTTAAAAATATCCCAGAAAGAAAATTATGAAATACATTTCCATTAAAACACTCTAAGTA